>JAUNZM010002148.1:0-38524 GCA_033459285.1 Clamator glandarius | reverse complement strand
CAAAATCGGCCTCCTGCACCCCAAAACCAACCCTGGGACCCCAAACTGACTCCTGTGTCCCCAAAATGGACCTTTGGGACCCAAAAATGACCTCTGAGGCGTAAACCTGGCTGTTGAGGACCCAAAACTGGCCCTTTGGATCCCAAAACTGGCCCCTGCACCCCAAAACCAACCCTGGGACCCAAAACTGGCCCCCGAGACCCAAAAATGGTCCTCTGGGACCCAAAATTTAAGCCCTTGGACCCAAAACTCTCTTTCTGGGACCAAAAAAACTGGCCCTTGAGCCCCAAAATGGCCCTTTGGGACCCACAACCAATCCTGGGACCCCAAACAGACCTGAGCCCCAAAACTGGCCTTCGGGGACCCCAAATTGACCCTTTGGGACCCAAAACTGGCCCCCGGGGTGCTGACAGACCCCAAAAACTGACAATGGGGACCCAAAATTTACCCCTGCTCCCCAAAGGAACTGCCAAGGGACCCCCCAAAAAAATCCTACAGGGGATGTCTAGGTTTCCCTACAGCTCAATATGAGCCCTGGGACCCCCAAAACAGCTACAGGGGTCCCCTATAGGTCCCCACACCCCAATATGGGCCCTGGGACCCCAAAATGAGCTAAAGGGGGTTTCTAGGATCCTCTACGCACCAATATGAGCCCTGGGACCCCCCAAAAAACTACAAAGAGACCCCTAAAAGAGCTACAGGGGGTCTCTAGGGTCCCCTACACCTCAATATGAGCCCTGGGACCCCAAAAGAGTGCTGAAGGACCCCCAGAACAGCTACAGGGGGTCCCCACAGACCCCTACAACCCAATATGGACCCTGGGAACCCCAAAAGAACTACTAAGGGACCCCAAAAAAAACCTTCAAGATATCTCTAGGGTTACCTCCTACCCAATATGAGCCCTGGGACCCCAAAAGAGCTACAGAGGGACCCCAAAAGAGCTGCAGGGTGCCTCTAGGGTCCCCTACATCTGAATATGAGCCCTGAGACCCCAAAAGAGCTACCGAAGGACCCCCAAAACAGCAACAGGGGGTCCCCACAGATCCCTACAACCCAATATGGGCCCTGGGAACCCCAAAAGAACTACTAAGGGACCCCTAAAAAAGCTACAGGAGGTTTCCAGGGTTTCCTACACCTCAATATGAGCCCAGGGATCCCCAAAAGAGCTACAGGGCGCCTCTAGGGTCCCCTACATCTGAATATGAGCCCTGGGACCCCAAAAGTGCTACAGGGGGACCTCAAAACGAGCTACAAGGGCTTTCTAGGGTCCCCTACACTCCAATATGAACCCTGGGACCCAAAAGAGCTACAGAGAGCGCCCCAAAAATCCTACAGAGGTTCCCTACACGTTCCTAACACCCCAATACGAGCCCTGTGACCCCTCCCCACAGCCCCTGGGACCCCCCAAATCACTCCGTGACCCCCCCAGCCCCCCCAATCCCCCCGCAATCCTGCTCTGCGGCGGCTCCAGGAACGGGGATGAGCGGGTTCCGGGCGCCGTGGAGGGTTTCGAGCCGCGTTGAGGCCGCGTCGCCGCCGTCCGGGGTCCCGCCGTCTCCTCGCCGAGAGCCGGAGCGCCGGAGGAGGGAGGGGGGGAGGCCGGGGGGGGGCGCGGGGGGATTCGTGCTTTAAAAACCCGTTTTGGCTTTTTTTTTTTTTTTTTTCTTTTGGTGTGGTGGGGGGGGGAAAAAAAAGAGAATTTTTCCCCCCCTGAACCGCTTATTCTTTTGGAAACGCCGCAGGCACTTACGGGCTCGAGTGCGTGTAGGGGGGCTCTTCGGCGGCGGCGCCGGAGCGAGGAGGAGGAGGATTTGGGGGGCCGGGGGGTTTTTTTTCCGCGAGAGCTCTTCCGCAGGGGGGGCAGGCGGGGCCGGGGGAAAGAAGGTAGAAGGGGTAATTACGTCTTGCATGAATTTGCGGCAGACGGGGCGGATTTCCTTGCTGAGCGTGGCGCTGAACATCATGACCTGCTTTTCGTGCGGGGTCATGCGGAAAATCTCCTGGACGTCCCGGCGCATGTCTGGGGGGGGAAAAAAAGGGGTTGGAGGGGGCAAAAACGGCTTATTGGGGGCTTGGAGGGGAGTTCGGGGGCGAGAAAGGCAGATTAGAGGCGTTCTTGGGGAATATTGAGAGGTTCGGAAGGTTACAGAGAGGATTTCAGGAGCAAAAACAGGGATTGGAGGGGTTACAGAGAGGATTTTAGGGCCTGGGGGGTCATTCGAGGGGGTAGAGAGAGGATTTTAGGGCAAAAATGGGGATTGGGGGGGGTTAGAGGAGAGTTTGGGGCAAGAGAGACAGATTCAAGCCATTCTTGGGGAATATTGAGAGGTTCGGAAGGTTACAGAGAGGATTTCAGGAGCAAAAACAGGGATTGGAGGGGTTACAAAGAGGATTTTAGGGCCTGGGGGGTCATTGGAGGGGGTAGAGAGAGGATTTTAGGGGCAAAAATGGGGATTGGGAGGGTTAGAGGACAGTTTGGGGCAAGAGAGGCAGATTCGAGGCGTTCTTGGGGAGTATTGAGAGGTTTGGTGAGACTAGGAGGCAGTTGGAGGATTATAAAGAGGATTTTAGGGCCTGGGGGTCACTGGGTGGGGTACAGAGAGGATTTTCAGGGCAAAACTGGGGGTTGGAGGAGAGTTTGGGGGCAAGAGAGGCAGATTTAAGGCATTATTGAGGAGCATTGGGAGATTTGGTGGGTTACAGAGAGGATTTTAAGGGCTGCGGGGCAGCTGGGGGGCTAAAAAGAGGATTTTAGGGGCTGGGGGGGTCATTGAGGGGGAGCTGGGGGGGTTACAGGAGAGTTTGGGGCAACAGAGACTGTTTCGAGGTGTTTTGGGGGGAGCAGGGGGAGTTCTGCAGGGCTGGAACACAGTCGGGGGTAATTGTGCCCCCCTCCAGTCCCCCCAAACCTCCTCCAGCCCTGTAGACACCCCATTTTTGGTGTCCACTTCCCATTTTTTGGGATCTCCCCCCATTTTTGAGGCTCAATGATCTGCCTGAGCCCCTTCTAGTGGCCTCTGCACCCTTGGGTCCCCCCTAAACCTCTTCTAGCTGCCCTAGACACCCCATTTTCGGGGTTCCCTTCCCATTCCTAGGGTCTCTCCATTTTTGGGGTTCCCCTCCCCATTTTCAGGGTCCACCGAGCTGCTTCAACCCCTTCTTGTGGCGTCTGCATCCTTGAACCCCCATGGGTCCCCACTGAATCTCCTCCAAACCCCCAGACCCCCCACCTCTGGGGTCCCCTCCTCATTTTTGGGGTCCCCTTCCCATCCTTGGAGTCTGCTCCCCATTTTTACGGTCCCCCCTCCCCATTTTCAGGGCCCACTGAGCTGCCTCAGCCCCTTCTTGTGGCCTCTGTACCCCTGGATCACCCCCGAGTCCCCTCCGAGCCTCCTCCAGCCTCCCGGCCTCTCCATTTTCGGGGTCCCCTCCCCATTTTCGGGGCTCACCGAGCTGCTCGAGCATCTTGTCGCACTCGTCCAGGATGAAATGCTTGATGTGCTTGAGGTTGAGGCTCTTGTTGCGGGCGAGGGCCAGGATGCGGCCCGGGGTCCCCACCACGATGTGGGGACAGTGCTTCTTGAGCACCTCCTCGTCCTTCTTGATCGACAGCCCCCCGAAAAACACCGCCACCTGCAAAGGGGGGGCCAGCACCCCGAAAACACGCTCAGCGCCGCGAAAAGCGGCTTAAAGACGCCAAAAATCGCACACACCGCCCCAAAAAGCCGCTCAAAGGCCCCCAAAAGCCGCTCAAAGGCCCCCCAAAAAGCCGCTCAAAGGCCCCCCAAAAAGCCGCTCAAAGGCCCCCCAAAAAGCCGCTCAAAGGCCCCCCAAAAAGCCGCTCAAAGGCCCCCCAAAAGCCGCTCAAAGGGCCCTAAAACACATGCGAACAGCCCAAAAAGCCGCTCAGAAGCACCAAAAAACACAGTAACAGCCCCAAAAGCTGCTCAGAGGCCCCAAAACCTGCTTAAAGACCCCAAGAACCCACTTAAATACACCAAAGATGTGTAAACAGCCCAAAAAGCCGCTCAGAGGCCCCCAAAAAGCCGCTCAGAGGCCCCCAAACACAAGTAGAGACCAAAAAGCAGCCTGAGGACCCACAGCCCCCCCAAAACCAGCATCATCTGGAAAAAAAGGAGGGCAGCACCCCAAAACCAAACTAAGCACCCCAAAAAACACACTGAGCGCCACAAAAAACAGCTTAAGGACACCAAAACCAGCATAAACAGCCCCAAAACCAGCCTCAGAATAGAAAAAAACAGACTGAGCACCCAAAAAATCAAGCAAAACACCCCAAAACTAGCCTGAGGACAACAAAAACGAGCAGAACACCCCAAAAGCAGCCTGAGTACCTCAAAAAAACAGCCTCATGACACCCGGAACAACCAGAGAGTGACAAAAACCAATTTGAACACACAAAGTAACAACCAGCGCACCCCAAACCCTCAACGAGAGCACTCCCAGCCCCCAAAAAACACCACCAGATGGAAATGTGGGGGTCAGCACCCCAAAAACCGGTCCGAGCGCACCAGAAAACTATTAGAACAGCCCAAAAATCAGCCTGAAAACACCAAAATCAACCAGGGTTCCCCAAAAACCAGCCTGAGGGCCCCAAAACCAATCAGAGTGCTCCAAAAACCAGCCTAAGCACCCCCAAAACCAGCCTGATGGCATGAAAAACCACCACAGCACCCCAAAACTCACCCTAAAGACACCAAAATCAATCAGAGTGCCCCAAACACCAGCTTGAGGGCAGCCCAAGCACCCCAAAAACCACCGTCACCTGGAGAAAGGGTATGTGAGCACCCCAAAATCACCCAACAGGCGCCACAAAAACCAATCAGAGCCCCCCAGAGCCCCCCCCAAACCCACCTTGACGCTGGGCATGTACTTGGAGAAGCGCTCGTACTCTTTGCTGATCTGGAACGCCAGCTCCCGCGTGTGGCACATCACCAGCACCGACACCTGCGCCACAGGGGGGTCAGCACCCCAAAAAACCCTCCCAGGACACCCCAAAACACCCCCTCAGTTCCTCACTGGCCCCATTACGGCCTCCAGCCCACCCCTCTCTCAATTTCCCCTAAACCTTCTTTAGGGCCCTCTAGAATCGTTCTAGGACCCCCCAGGACCCACCCAGAGCCCCCTGGGACCCCTTTAGGGCCTTCTAGGACCCCCAAGAACCTTCTGGGGCCTCCAGAGACCCCTTTAGGGCCTCTTAGAACTCTTCCAAGACCCCCAGAAGCCCTCTAGGGCCCCCTGGGTCCTCTTTAAGACCTCCCAGGAACCTTCTAGGACCTCCCAGAACCCTCTAGAGCCTCCTTGGACCCCTTTACGGCTTTCTAAATCCCTTCTAAGACCCTCAGGAACCTTCTAGAGCTCCTGAAACTTTCTTAGGACCTTCTAGAGCTCCTTTAGGACCCCAAAAACTGTTCTAGAGCCCCCCCCGGTCCCATTTAGGGCCTTCTAAGACCCTTCTAGGACCCCCAGGAGCCTTCTAGAGCCCCCTGGAACCCTTTTAGGGTCTTCTAGAACACCTCTAGGACCCCCCAAAACCCTCTAGAGCCTCCTGGAACCCTCTGAGGGCCTTCTAGAACACCTCTAGGACCTCCCCAAAACCCTCTAGAGCCCCCTGGAACCCTCTGAGGGCCTTCTAGAACACCTCTAGGACCCCCCAAAACCCTCTAGAGCCCCCTGAAACCCTTTTAGGGTCTTCTAGAACACCTCTAGGACCCCCAAAACCCTCTAGAGCCCCCTGAAACCCTTTTAGGGTCTTCTAGAACACCTCTATGACCCGCAAAACCCTCTAGAGCCTCCTGGGTCCTCTTTAAGACCCTCTAGGACCCTTCTAGATCTCCCAGGAACCTTCTACAGCCCCCAGAACTTTTTTAGGACCTTCTAGACAACTTCTAGGACCTCCACGAACCCTCTAGAGCCCCTTTGATCCTATCTAGGACCTTTGGGAACTTTCTAGAACTCTCTAAGGCCCCTTTAGGACCCCCAGGAACCCTCTAGTGCACCCTGGGGGCCCTTTTAAGGCCTTCTAGGATCTTTCTAGGACTCCCTGTAGGAACCCAGTTAGGACCTTGTATAACCCCTCCAGGACTCCCCAAACCCTCTTAGAGCCCCCTGGGACCCCCTTTTTCCCCCCTAAAGCCTCCAGGCGCCCCCAAAGCGCCCCCCGGCCCCCACCTGCCCCGTGACGGGCTCGAGCTGCTGCAGCGTGGCCAGCACGAAGACGGCGGTTTTCCCCATGCCGGACTTGGCCTGGCACAGCACGTCCATGCCCAGGATGGCCTGCGGGATGCACTCGTGCTGCACTGCGGGGGAAAAAAGAGGGTCAGGAACGCGGGGGGACCCCAAAAACACCCGGGGAGGGGCACCCAGGGGGTTTGGTGGGGTGTTGTGGGGCTTTGAGGGGCTTTGAGAAGAGCGTGAGAGCAGTTTGGGGCACGCTGAGGGGGTTTGGTGGGGTCTCGGGGGGCTCTGAGGGCCTTGAGAAGAGCCTGAGGTCGGTTTAGGGGGCACTGAAGGACTTGAGAAGAGTCTAAGGGTGGTTTGGGGGGCTCTGAGGGGTTACAGGGGCCCTGTTAAAAAATCTGGGGGGAATTTAGAGCATGTAAGGCTCTAAAGGATGATTTGGGGGGACTGAAGAGCTTGAGGAGTGCCAAATGATGATTTGGGGGGGACTGAAGAGCTTGGGGGGCTCTAGAAGAGGATTTGGGGAGGACTGAGTAGCTTGGGGGGCTCTAGAAGAGGATTTGAAGGGGGGACTGAAGAGCTTTGCGCCTCAAAAAGGGGTTTGGGGGAGACTGAAGAGCTTAACGGCTCTAAAGAGAGTTTGGAAGCAACTGAAGAGCTTGGGGGGCGCTAAATGATGATTTGGGGGAGACTGGAGAGTTTGGGGGACTCTATATATGATTCGGGGGGACAGAAGAGCTTGGATGGCCCCCGAAAAGGGTTTAGGGAAGACTGAAGAGCCTGGGAGGCTCTAGAAAGCGTTTGGGAGGGACTGAAGAGCTTGGGTGGGCTCTGAAAGAGAATTTAGAGTCAGCAGAAGAGATTGGAAGGTTCTGCAGGAACAGTTGAGGAAGATATTAATTACTTGGGGTCTCAATAGAAGAGTTGGGGGAGAGTGAAGAGCTTGGAGATCTCTGTGGGAGGATTTCAGGGTGATTGAAGAGCTTGCTGGGTTCTAAAGAAGAATTTAGGAGAGACTGAAGACTTACGGGGCTCTAAGTGAGAATTTGGGGGAGGGATAGAAGAGCTTGGGGTCTCAATGGACGATTTGGGGAGGATCGATGAGCTTGGGGGGTTCCTACGTAGAATTTACGGAGAACTAAAGAGCCTGGAGGGCTCTGAGGTAGAATTCGGGGGGACCAATGCGCTTAAGCTCTAAATGATGACTTGGGGGGAACGGAAGAGCTTGGGGCGCTCCGGGGGAGGATTTTCGGGGGACTGAAGAGCTTGGAGGGCTCTAGGTTAGGATTCAGGGGGGACTGAAGAGCTTGAGGGGCCCCGGGGGAGGATTTTGGGGGTCCCGCGCGGTCCCTGGCCCCGCCGTTACCTTCCGAGGGGTGCTCGAAGCCGCAGTCCACGATGGCGCGGAGCAGCTCGGGCTTGAGGAGGAAATCACGGAACCCGGAGCTGTGGATGGAGACGTAGGAGCCCTTCACGTCCTTCTTGGGCGGCGCCTCGGCCCCCTCGCCCCCGGCCGCGTTGTCCACCTCGTCGTCCTCATAGTCGAGCAGCTCGTTGTCCACGTCGTTCTCCGCCATCGCTGCGTGAGGAGGAGAATGAGGGGGATGAGAGGAGGGGGGGGCGAGGCCGCCATCTTGGCTCCCACAATGGCTGCGAGGGGCCCTCGGAGCCTCCCCGCCCGCGGTCAAGCGGCGGAGGGAAGAAATGGCGGCGGGTGCGGGCGCGCGGTGGCCGGAGCGGCGGGTATCGGGGTTGAGAGGGCGCGGATGGGCGGCGGGGGCCGCGATGCGGGGCCGATGGCGGAGCGGGGCCCAGCCGCCATCACTTACCGCCGGCCGGAAGGACTGGGCGGGGCTTCGCGGGCGCCGCTTCCGGTCCCGCGCCGCAGCCGCTTCCGGTCCCGCGCGCGCGCTTCTGAGGACCCCCACATCTCCTTCCCTCCCCCGAGTCAGCGGAGGGGCTGCCCGCGGCGAATGCCTGATGGCGCCCCCAACCCCCTCCCAGAACCCCTCAAACTGTCCTCCAGACCCCCCCAAACTGCCTCTAGACCCCCAAATACACCCCCAAACCCCCTCAAACTGCCGCTAACTCCCCAAATCCCTCCCTTCACCCCCAAATCCTCCCCATAACCCCACAAATCTCTCCTCAACCGCCCCCAGGCCCCCAATCCCCTCTAAATCCCCCCAATGACCCCTCCCAGGGCCCTCAAATCCCACCCAGGACACCCCCTACACAGCTCCGAGCAGGCGCCGCTCAGGGCAGCCCCGCGCTGGGGGTCCTCAGGCTGCCGCGCCGCCATGGCAACAGAGGCCGCCATTATCCAAGGCTGTTTATTGAAGGAGCGGGGGGGTGAGATCACGGCGCGGCGATGCTGATGGTCGCCAAGGCGACGGTCTCGGTGGGCTGGCTCCGCCCCTTCTCGTAGATGAGGTAGAGGGGGGCGGGTCCCTGGGCCGCGGGGGGCGGGGCCGCCAGCGAGGAGTAGCCGCTCGGCCCCGCCCACACGAGCAGGCTCCGCCCCCACCACGTGGAGCCATTCGTGAAGCTCCAGCGCAGCGTCAGGTTCACCCCTGGGGAGGGGGCGGAGTCGGCGGAGGCCACGCCCCCACGTGCAGCGCGTGTGCTGAGGCCACGCCCCCTCAGCCACCTGACTCTCTCCCGCCCTCAGACCCAAACACCCGCCAAAATCCCCCTCAGACACCCCAAACCCCCTGTTCCCCTAAACCCTGAGCCCTTCGACACCCCAAACCCCCTGTTCCCCTAAACCCTGAGCCCTTCGACACCCCAAACCCCCCTGTTCCCCTAAACCCTGAGCCCTTCGACACCCCAAACCCCCCTGTTCCCCTAAACCCTGAGCCCTTCGACACCCCAAACCCCCTGTTCCCCTAAACCCTGAGCCCTTCGACACCCCAAACCCCCGTTCCCCTAAACCCTGAGCCCTTCGACACCCCAAACCCCCCTGTTCCCCCAACCCTGAGCCCTTCGACACCCCAAACCCCCCTGTTCCCCCAACCCTGAGCCCTTCGACACCCCAAACCCCCCTGTTCCCCTAACCCTGAGCCCTTCGACACCCCAAACCCCCCTGTTCCCCTAACCCTGAGCCCTTCGACACCCCAAACCCCCCTGTTCCCCCAACCCTGAGCCCTTCGACACCCCAAACCCCCCTGTTCCCCTAAACCCTGAGCCCTTCGACACCCCAAACCCCCCTGTTCCCCTAACCCTGAGCCCTTCAACCCCCCGAATCCCCCTCAGACACCCCAAACCCTGAGCCCTTGGGCCCCAAGAACCTGCCAAAATCCCCCTCAGAGCCCCCAAATCCTCCCGCCACCCCAACCCTGAAACCACTCAAATCTCTCAAATGCACCTGAGCCCCCCAAATTGCCCTCAGAACCCCTCAACCCCCCTCCAAAACCCCCAGATCCCCTAACCCAGAGCCCTTGGACCCCTCTTATCCCCTTGAGACTCCTCAAAATCTCCCTCAGACCCCCCAAATCCCTCTGATCTCCATTCCCAGACCACTCTAACCCCCCCAAATCTGCCTGAGCCCCCCAAATTCCCCTCAGACCTCCCCCAAACTCTCCTGTCCCCCCACCCCTGGGCCCCCCAAATCCCCCTCAGACCCCTCCAACCCCCTCGAGACAACTCAAAGTCCCTCATCCCCACACGCCTGAGCCCTTGGATCCCCCCATATCCCCCTGAGACCCCCTCAAATCTCCCCCAGAACCCCCCCAATCCCCCCCAGTCCTCACTCTGGCTCTCGTGCGCGGGGTTGCTGAAGAAGACGAGGCCTTCGGTGACGAGGACGCCGGCTGCCACCGCGGGGTCGACGAGGACGGGGTCGAAGGTGACGGCGTCGGGGGGCAGCGAGTCCCCCCCATCCCAGCTCCGAGCCACCATGCGGCACCGGCACCGGTAGAAGTTCTGGTTGCGGATGCTGATGGCGACGGAGCCGTCGGGGAGCTCGTACGGCTAGGGGGGCGCCCCAAAAAATGGGAATCCCGACCCAAAAAATGGGAATCTTACCCAAAAAATGTAGCCCCCACCCCAAGAAATGGAATTTCCATCCCAAAAAATGGGAAGCTCACCCCAAAAATGGAATTCCTCCCCCCAAAAATTAAGAATCTCGCCTCAAAAATGAAGGCCCTGACCCCAAAGGCAGGAATCTTGCTCCAAAAAATAGAGCTCCCACCTCAAAAATGGGAAACTCACCTCAAAAATGGAGCCTCCGCCCCCAAAAATGGGCATCTCACCCCAAATACAGAATTCCCACCTCAAAAATAGAACTCCTGCTCTAAAAAAAGGGGATCTCACCCCAAAAAATGGAACCTCTGCTCCAAAAATGGAGCCCCCGCCCCAAGAAGTGGGAATCTCACCCCAAAAAATAGAATTCCTGCCTCAAAAATGGAGTCCCCGCCACAAAAACCGCAAATCTCACCCCAAAAATGGAGCCTCTGCACCAAAAAAGGGAATTCCAACCCCAAAATATGGGAATCTCACCCCAAACGTGGGACCCTTGTTCCAAAAATGGAATTCCCGCCACAAAAATGGAAACCCAAACCTCCAAAATGGGAATTTCACCTCAAAAAAATGGCCTCATGCCTCAGTTTCCCCCCCAAAGTCCCTCGTGCCTCAGTTTCCCCTGAACCCCTTCATGTCTCAGTTTCCCTTGAACCCCCGATTCCTCCCTCGTGCCTCAGTTTCCCCTGAACCCCCAATTCTTCCCTCGCCCCTCAGTTTCCCCACCTGGCACTCGTCGGGGGTGAAGTCTCGGGGGTGCCGGGGGGCCCCGAAGGGGATGGCGGGCAGGGCCCCCCCCCAGCGCCAGCTGCGCCCCCCGTCGTCGCTCAGCAGCAGCCGCACCCCGTCCCGCTCCAGCGTCCCGTGGCCGCAGAACAGCAGGCGCCCCCGCGCCGGGGCCCGCTGCTTCTGGGGGGGACCCCCGAAACCCAGAGTGAACCCCAAAACCCAGAGCGAACCCCAAAACTGGGAATCGAGCCCTGGAACTGACACCTGGAACTAGGAACCAAACCCACCCTGCGCCGGGGCCCGCTGCTTCTGGGGGTGACCCCGAAACTCAGACTGAACCCCAAAATTGGGAACTGAACCTCCAAACTGGGAACTGAGACCTGGAACTGAGCCCCCAAGAAACTCTGAACCGCTCCCCGCACCAGAGCCCGCTGTTTCTCGGGGGACCCCCAAACCGGGAGTGAACTCCCAAACTAGGAATGGAACCCCCAAACTGGGAAACCCCCCCAAAACCCCTGTACCCCCAACCCCTGAGTCCCCATACACCCCCAAATCCCCCCTTTGCCCCCTGATGTCCCTATGCCCCCCCAAACCCCCCTGTGACTCCCCAAAATCCCCCAACTCCCCAAACATGACCCCCCCCAAAGCCCCCCTTTGCCCCCCCCCCCTTACCTGTATCCCATAGCCGGGCCCGGGGGCGAACACCTCGGTTCCCAGCACCCCCGAGAGGTTTTGGGGGGCCCCCCAGGAGCGCCCGTCGTCGCGGCTGCGCAGGAGCTGGGTGCTGGGGGGGCCGCAGGCGCGGGGGGGGTGGGCGCAGCGGGCGAACAGCAGCAGCACGTCCCTCCCCGACACCCCCAGCGCCCCCAGACTCAGACCGTCCCCCGAAACCCCGTCGTCCGCCGCCACCCGCGTCGGGCCCCACGTTGCCCCTGGACGGGGGGGAAAGGGGCGCTTGGCACCCCAAAATCCAGCCTGGACCCCCCCAGGAGCCACTGAGCACCCCCCAAAACTCCCCACATCACCCCTGGTGGGGAACAAGGTAGTCTCAGCACCCCAAAAACCCCTCGGGACCTTCCCAGAACACCCTGAACCCCCCAAAACCACCCACATCACCCCTCAGCTACCCAAGACCCCTTAAACCCCCCCCTCCAGACTCCTTAAACCCCTCCTGGACCCCTTATACCCCCCCCCAGCCGCTCCAGGACCCCACAAATGCTCCCTTACTCCCCCCCGACCCATTTAGCCCCACCCAGGACCCCTCAAACACCTCCTTAGCCCACTCCAACCCCCCGAAACCGTCCTAGGACCCCTTAAATCCCCCTTTGGCCTCTCCAGGACCCCTCAATCCCCCTCAGCACCCCTGAAAAGCCCCTTTAGCACCCCAGGACGCCTTTAAACATCCTAGAACCCCTTTAGCCCTTAAACCGCCCTTTAGCCCCCCACCCAGAACCCCTTAAATCCCACCCCAGCTCCCCTGGACCCTTTTAGCCCCCCCTTAAACCCCTCCTGGACCCCTTAAACTCCCTCTCTAGCCCCCCTAGAACCCCTTTAGTACCCCCTTAGGCCCCCAGGACCCCTCAAACCCCCCCTTGCCCCCCCCAAGACTCCTTAAACCCCTCCTTAGTCCCCCTTAAAACATTCCAGGACCCCTTTAGCCCTCCACAGGACCCCTCAAATCCCCTCTTAGCCACCCCAGGACCCCTCAAACGTTCCCTTACCCTCCCCAAACCCCCCCAACACCCCCTTAGCCCCCACTGAGCCCCCCACCTCCGTCGGGGGAGCGCCGGCAGGCGATGAGCTTGGCCCCCACGTCGTCGGGCGAGAGCTTGCGGCCCTCGGCGCAGGCCAGCAGGGCCCCCCCGGGGGTGACGATCAGCAGGGGCACCCGGAACGTGTGTACCCCCCCCCGGCCCTCCCCGCTCACCCACAGCAGCTGCTCCCGCACCACCCGCGGCCGCACCTGGGGGGTTACAGAGGGGTTCGGGAGGTGAGATGGGGGCTACAGAGGGGTTTGGGGGCCACTGGCGGGCTCTAGGGGTGAATGGGGGAGATATAGAGGATTTGGGGGGCTCTGGAGGACTTGAAGAAGTAAATGGGGGGTTAGAGAGAGGTTGGGGAGGGCTCTGAGGGGCGCACGAGGTATTACAGAGGCTATGGGGGGGGCTAGAGAGGGGTCGGGGGTCACTGTGAGGGGGGCTACAGTGTGTGTGTGTGTGAGGCTTGGGGGGGCTCGGGGGTCCCTTGTGGGTCCCGGGGGTTCGGTTCCCCCCCCCCCCCGTACCGACTCGGGGGTCGCGACCCAACGCGCAGAGGCGGCTCCGATCGCCAGCAGCAGAGCGGCCGGAAGCGCCGCCATGACGGCCCCGCAGGGTCACATGATCCGCGCCGGAAGGGGCGGGGCCGCGCGGATAAAGGAGCAACGCCCCCGGTGTCGCTCCTTAAAAGGGCAATGCGGGGGGGGGGGGTGTCCCTCCTTAAAAGGGCAAGAAAAAAGGTGGGGGGTTTCTCCTTAAAAGGGCAATATGAAGGGTGGGGTGCAGCCTTAAAGGGGCAACGCGAGTAGAGGCGAACATTGCCCCCCCCCCTCAAAACCAACACCGTTTTTGAGGCAAAACCCCCCGTTTATTGCACTTTTCGCTCTCCCTGAGCTCTGGGGGGCGGGGAGGGGAAGGGGCTGTGCCCCCCAAGCTCTGCCCACGGCAGGGTGGGAACAGCCCCCCCTCCCCAGCTTTGGCCCCGGTGCATTGTGGGAAGAGTCCGGTCAGGTCTCGGCCAAGCGCAGCATCGGCCCCGAGGCGGTGGGGACGCTGGGGGGGGAAACGGGGGGCACTTAGGAGGCTGGGGGGCACCCGGGGGTCAGGGTTACAAGGGCATTAGGGGTCACTTGGGGGTCAGGTATAAGGAGCTGGGGGGGAGGATCAGGGCTGCGGGGCAGAAGTTGGGGGGTGCTGGGTGGGGAGGGGTCTGGGTTGGGGGTCAGAAATAAGGGGTTGGGGGGTGTCAGGGGCTCAGTTGGGGGTCAGGGGGTGGGAGGCGCATAGGTTGGCTGTGGGGCAGGAAAGGGGGTCAGTGGGGCAGCCGTGGGGCACAGAAGGGATCCGTGGGGCGGCCGTGGGGCACAGGGGGCGGCCGTGGGGCAGCCGTGGGGCACAGGGGGCGGCCGTGGGGCAGCCGTGGGGCAGCCGTGGGGCACAGGGGGCGGCCGTGGGGCAGCCGTGGGGCACAGAAGGGATCCGTGGGGCGGCCGTGGGGCACAGGGGGTGGCCGTGGGGCACAGGGGGCGGCCGTGGGGCGGCCATGGGGCACAGAAGGGATCCGTGGGGCGGCCGTGGGGCACAGGGGGCGGCCGTGGGGCACAGAAGGGATCCGTGGGGCGGCCGTGGGGCACAGGGGGTGGCCGTGGGGCGGCCGTGGGGCACAGAAGGGATCTGTGGGGCACAGGGGGTGGCCGTGGGGTGTTACCTGCGCAGGCGCTGAGCCCCCAGCAGGTCGTGCAGCAGGTAGCGGGTCCCCAGGTTCATCCCCGGGGGGGGTCGCGGCCCCCCCAGCAGCGTCGCCAGCGGCAGCTCCCGGTGCCGAGCGCGGCCGATCAGACCCAGCAGCGCCCGCCGGCCTGGGGGGAAAAGGGGGCTGGGACCCCCCCTTGGGGCCTGGGGGGGGAAATGGGGGGCTGGGACCCCCCTTTGGGGCAAAAAATGGGGGGGAAATGGGGGGCTGGGGCCCCCCTCATGGCAGTCTGGGGGGTTGGGGGAGGCTCTTTGTGTCTAATGGGGCTTGGGGGGGGCTCTTGGGGAGCTGGGGGTGTTGGGGGGTCTCCTGCAGAGGATTTAGGGGGGGTCAGGGCAGTTTTAGGGAAACAGGGTGGGGAGCTCTTGGGGTTCTGGGGGGCGTCTGGGATAGTCCTGGGGACTCTTGAGGGGGCTCTTTGTGGGTCTGGGGTTTTTTGTGGGGAGTCCTGAGGACTCTTGAAGGGAGTTTGAAAGGGTTTCGGGGGGTCTGGGGGAGGCTCTTGGGGTCCTGGGGGTTTTGGGGTGTGTCTGGGATAGTCCTGGGGATTCTTGAGGGGTCTGGGGGGGCTCTTTGTGGGTCTGGGGTTTTTTGTGGGGGGTCCTGAGGACTCTTGAAGGGAGTTTGAGAGGGTTTGGAGGGGGGTCTGGGGGAAGCTCTTGGGGTCCTGGGGGTTTTGGGGGTCCTGGGGGTGTTTTTGGGGTCCCACCTCGTACGAGGGCTCGGAGCAGCCGCCCGGCCCCCGGCAGCGCCAACCACCACGATCCGGCATCGCGAACCGTCAGGAGCCCCGCGGCCACCAGCTGCCTGGGGGAACGGGGGGTCAGCACCCCAAAACCCCCCAGAGACACCCCAAACCTCCCCCCTCGGATCCCTCTAGAGACCCCCCAGAACCCACAGACCTTCCCAGGACCCCAAACCCCCCCCCCCAGGACCCACAAATCTGCCTATGGGGTCCCCACATCTGGCCCAGAGAAGGCAATAGGGAAGTTTTAAGCCCCCCAGGGACCCCAAATCTGTCCCAGGGACCCCAAATCTGCCCCAGAGAAAGCAATAAGGGGATCAGAAGCCACCCAAGACCCCCAAATCTGGCCCAGGTTCCCCAAATCTGTCCCAGGGGACGCAATGAGCAGGTCTGAAGCCCCCCCAGCCCCCCCTCAGTCTGCCCCTAGGGGGTCAGAAGCTCCCCCGGGGGAATTCGAAGCCCCCCAGATCTGCCCAGGGACCCCAAATCTGCCCCAGGGCCCCCCAACCTGCCCCGTACGTGATGTCGTGGTCCCCGAAGCCGAGGTCCCGCATGCGCCCCTGGTCGTAGCTCAGCGCCGCGCTCCCCGCCACGGCCGCATCCAGGAACCGGCGCACCAGCCCCTCGCGGGGCGTCCCGGACACCGCCCCCAGCACCTGGGGACCCCAAAACCACACTGGGAACCCCAAAACTACGCCGGGGGGACCCTCAGGCACCCAAAACCCCCTCACGGACACCAAAATACGCCTAGAGACCCCAAAATCCCCACGCGGACTCAAAAAGAGACATCAGGGACCCCCCCAGGGACCCAAAAAAATGTCTCAGGGATCCTCCTGGGGACCCCAAAACACCCCAAGGACACTAAAACTGGCCTCAGAGATCTTTCTGGGGACCCCAAAACACCCTTGGGAAGCCGAAGTCCCCCATGGGATCCCTAAAAGCTCCCTGGCACCCCAAAAATCATCTTGAGGACTCTCTAAGCCCCTCAAAATGATTCCAGGGGCCCCAAACCCTTCCTGGAGACCCTAAAATCCCCCTGGGACCCCAAAAGTCATCTTGAAGACCCTTTTAAGTCCCCCAAAATTTACCATGGGGGCCATAAGTCCCCCCCAGGACCCCAAATATCACCTTGAGGACCCTCTAAAGCCCCCCCAGAATTACCCTGGGGGACCCAAGTTCCTCCTGGAGACCCCAAAATCCTTCTGGGACCCCAAATATCACCTTGAGGACCCTCTTAAGCACCCCCAAAACTATCCTGGGGGCCCCAAATCCCTCCTAGAGATGCTCCTGCGGACCCTAAACTCCCCCTACAACCACCAATCTGACCTTGAGGCCCCTCTCAAGGGCCCCAAAACCCCACAAGGGACCCCACCTTTTCCCTGAAAGGCTCCATGAAGACAACCCCCAGCTCGTCGGGGCCGAGGCCGAGATGCAGCAGCCGCACGCGTCCCTCATCGCGCAAGCGGTTCTGGGGGAGAAGCAGGATAAAGGGGGGGTCCTCGGGTTTATTTTTGGGGTTCGGGGGGGTTTTGGGGGGCTGACCAGGTGGCGGTCGACGGCGGTTCTGTCGGGGACGAGGCTGTAGAGCTGGTGGCGCAGGACGAGGGGCGGCAGCGCGTCCCCAAAGAGCCGACGGGGGAAAAGAGCCACCAGGGCCCCCAGAGCCGCCTCCACCGCCCCCGGGGAGCCTGGGGGGAAACGGGGGGCACTGGGAACCCCATAAACTCTCATGAACCCTCTCAGGACCCCCGCAACACCTCCAGATCCCCAAATCCCCTCCCAAGGACCCCGTAACTCCCCCAGGGAACCCTAAATCCCCTCCCGGGGTCCCCCTGAACCCCCATAACCCCCCAAGGGCCCCATAAACGCTCTCAAATCCACAAATCTGTTAGGGACCTCATAACCCCTCCAGACCCCCATATCCCCCCCTTAACCCCCATAAAGGGCCCCCCAGACCCCCAAAAGCCCCTTACAGTCCCCCTACCCACCCCCCAAAGGCCCCCTAGGACCGCAATAACGCCCCATAAAGACCCCCTGACCCCCGTTAACCCTCCCTGTCCCGGTACCATCGGGTCGCGGCCCCCCCCGCGGCCGTTTCCCCCCCCAGGGGTCGCCGGGGAGGCGGCGGCGGCGCCGGTTCATGAAGTGCCTGGGGGGGCGGCGACTTCCGGCGCGTCGCCGATGACGTCAGAGAGAGGCGCGAGAGTGAGGCGCGCAGGAAGGGGCGGGGCGAGCGGGTGAAACCAATGAGGGAGGGAGGGGGGGACGGATCGGATCGAACCATTTGAGAGAACGGGGGGGTTGGGTTGAACCATGGCGGGGAATATAATTTAGGTCTATGGGGGAGGGTTGGCTCGAACCATTTGGATCAATGGGGGGAGTTGAATTTAACCATTTAAGCCAAAGGGGAAGTTGGGTCGAACCATTTAGGTCAATGGGAGGGTTGGATTTAACCATTTAGGCCAAAGGGGGGGTTGGATGGAACCATTTAGGTCAACGGGGGGGCGGGTTGGATTGAACCATTTAGGTCAATGCAGGGGGGTGGTTGAACCATTTAAGTCAATGGGACTGAACCATTTGGACAAAGGGGAAGTTGGGTCGAACCATTTAGGTCAATGGGGGGGTTGGATTTAACCATTTAGGCCAAAGGGGGGGTTGGATCAAACCATTTAGGTCAATGAGGGGGTCGGATGGAACCGTTTGAGCCCCACAAGGGGGGTCGGGAGGTCGGTTTGAGGCCTTTATTGGGTGTAGAGGCTGGCGGCGAAGACGATGTCGCGCTTGATGGCGGTGGCGGCCGCCTCCATCTTGGCAGCCAGGGCGGGTTCCCCCACGAGGCGCGCGGCGCCCCGAAGCTCGCGGCAGCGCTCCTCCAGCCGCTGGATGCAGCGAACCACGGCACCTTCCTGCAGCTCCGGCAGCCCCGGCAGCTCCGCGAAGGGCTGGGGAGGGAAGGGGTTAACGTGGGGCGGAGGGAAAGGGGGTTTGGGGGGGTTTGAGGGGGGAATGGGGGGGGGGAAAGGGGGTCCCAGGGGGTTTGGAGGGGCCTGAGGGGGAAAATAGGGGTGAAAGGGGGAGAAAAGGAGGTCTCAGAGGGTTGGGGGGGGGTTAAGGGAGGGAAAGGGGGGGAATAGAGGGGTCCCAAGGGGTATGGGGGGGCCTGAGGGGGGGAATGGGGGGAATAGGGGCGTCTCAGACGGTTTGGGGGGCCTGAGGGGGGACAATGGAGGGAAGAGGGGGAGAATTGGGGGGAATAGGGGGGTCCCAACGGGCGTGGGGGGGTTTGAGGGAGGGAATAGGGGGAGTAAAAGGGGGTCCCAGAGGGTTTGGGGGGGCCTGAGGGGGAAATAAGGGGTCCAAGGGGGTAAAAAAGGGGGGAAAAGGGCAGGAATGGGGTGTCCCAGGGGGCTTGGAGGATCCTATGTCGTTTGGGGGGATCCCAAGGGGGTTTTTGGGGTGGGCCCAGGGGTTTTCAGGGGGTCCTAAGGGATTTTGAGGGGTTTGGGGGGGGTCCCAAGGGTTTTTGGGGGGGGCCCTAAGGGGGTTTTGGGGATCCCAGGGTGTTTCGGGGTGTCGGTTGTCTCACCACGCCCCGGGCCCACTCGTAGACGACCTCGGTGAGGCCGAAGCCGAGCTCGTCGAGGAACTCCTGGGGGCTCTGGGGGAGCCCCAACTCCTGCTGGAGGCGCCCGAGGCGCAGGGCGACCTCCCGGACCTGCTCCACCGCCTGGGGGGGCGAGAAAGGGGGACCCCGAATCAGAGAAACCCCCCTGAACCCCAAATTCCCACCCCTACATCCCCCAGATCCCCGCGTTGCCCCCCAGCCCCCCCCCCGTACAGCCCCAAAATCCCCATTTTTGGTGGGGTTTTCCCCAGTTTTGTTGGGGTTTTCCCCATTTTTGGGGGTACCAGGAGGGGGGGGGTGGGAGGCAGTTTGGGGGGGTTCTCCAGTTCTTCAGACCAAGAGAGTCCCTCAATTTCCCCCCAGTAGCCCCCCAGATCCCTCCTTACAGCCCCAAACTCTCCATTTTGGGGGGTTCTACCCTATTTTTTGTGGTTTTTCCACATTTTTAGGGGAGTTACTGCATTCTTTTGGGGTTTTTTCCCCTTTTTGGTGGGTTTTCCCCATTTTTGGTGTGTTTTTCCCCGTTTCCTCCCCGTTTTTGGGGGGTCACCTGCAGGGGCGCGAGGGGCAAGCGCTTTGGGGGGTCCAACCCCCCCGTTTTATCCCCAAACTCTCCATTTTCGGTGTGTTTTCCCCGCTTTCTGTGGGTTTTTCCCCGTTTTCGGTGAGTTTCCCCCCTTTTCTGTGGGTTTTCCCCCATTTTTGGTGCATTTTCCCCCCTTTTCTGTGGGTTTTCCCTCATTTTTGGTGCATTTTCCCCCCTTTCCGGCGGGTTTTCCCCCTTTCCAGTGGGTTTTTCCCCGTTTTCGGCACGTTTCCCCCCTTTTCTGTGGGTTTTTCCCCATTTTTGGTGCATTTTCCCCCTTTTCTGTGGGTTTTTCCCCATTTTCGGTGCATTTTCCCCCTTTTCTGTGGTTTTTTCCCCCATTTTTGGTGCGTTTCCCCCCTTTCCAGTGGGTTTTTCCCCGTTTTCGGTGCGTTTCCCCCCCTTTCCGGCGGGTTTTTCCCCGTTTTCGGCGCGTTTTCCCCCTTTTTCAGCGTGTTTTTTCCCGTTCCTTGGGGGTCACCTGCAGGAGCGCGGGGGGCAGGCGCTTCGGGGGGTCCCCGCGGCCCCCCCCGGCGGTGCAGGCCAGCAGGGCCGCGCACTCCTCGGGGCGCAGGGGGGCCAGGACGTTCCCCAGCAGCAGCTCCGTCAGCAGCAGCTCGTGGGCGCTGAGCAGCGAGGCCACGCGGCCCCCCAGGGCCACCGCGTCCCCCGCGCCCACGTACCCCAGAGCCCGCAGCACCTGCCGGGGGACAGAGCCGGACGGGGGGGGACACGGGGGCGTTGGAGAGAAAAGGGACATTGGGGACATGGGGACAGAGGGGGTCAGGGGACATGGGGGGACACGGGGGGCGTTGGAGAGAAAAGGGACATTGGGGACACGGGGATGGGAGAGTCAGGGGACATGGGGGGACATGGGGGGACATGGGGACGTTGGAGAGAAAAGGGACATTGGGGACATGGGGACAGAGGGGGGTCAGGGGACATGGGGGGACACGGGACGTTGGAGAGAAAAGGGACATTGGGGACACGGGGACGGGGGGGTCAGGGGACATGGGGGGACACGGGACGTTGGAGAGAAAAGGGACATTGGGGACACGGGGATGGGGGGGTCAGGGGACATGGGGGGCAGAGGGGGGACATGGGGACGTTGGAGAGAAAAGGGACATTGGGGACACGGGGACAGAGGGGGGTCAGGGGACATGGGGGGCAGAGGGGGGACACGGGGACGTTGGAGAGAAAAGGGACATTGGGGACATGGGGACAGAGGGGGGTCAGGGGACATGGGGGGACACGGGGACGTTGGAGAGAAAAGGGACATTGGGGACATGGGGACAGAAGGGGGTCAGGGGACATGGGGGGACACGGGGACGTTGGAGAGAAAAGGGACATTGGGGACACGGGGATGGGGGGGTCAGGGGACATGGGGGGCAGAGGGGGGACACGGGGACGTTGGAGAGAAAAGGGACATTGGGGACACGGGGACAGAGGGGGGTCAGGGGACATGGGGGGACATGGGGGGCAGAGGAGGGACACGGGGACGTTGGAGAGAAAAGGGACATTGGGGACACGGGGACAGAGGGGGGTCAGGGGACATGGGGGACAGAGGGGGGACGGGGGGGTCAGGGGACGTGGGGGGACACGGGGGCAGAGGGGGGACACGGGGACGTTGGAGAGAAAAGGGACATTGGGGACACGGGGACGGGGGGGTCAGGGGACATGGGGGGCAGAGGGGGGACACGGGGACGTTGGAGAGAAAAGGGACATTGGGGACATGGGGACGGGGGGGTCAGGGGACATGGGGGGACATGGGGGGCAGAGGAGGGACACGGGGACGTTGGAGAGAAAAGGGACATTGGGGACACGGGGACAGAGGGGGGTCAGGGGACATGGGGGACAGAGGGGGGACGGGGGGGTCAGGGGACGTGGGGGGACACGGGGGCAGAGGGGGGACACGGGGACGTTGGAGAGAAAAGGGACATTGGGGACACGGGGACGGGGGGGTCAGGGGACATGGGGGGCAGAGGGGGGACACGGGGACGTTGGAGAGAAAAGGGACATTGGGGACATGGGGACAGAGGGGGGTCAGGGGACATGGGGGGACACGGGGACGTTGGAGAGAAAAGGGACATTGGGGACATGGGGACAGAAGGGGGTCACGGGACATGGGGGGACACGGGACGTTGGAGAGAAAAGGGACATTGGGGACACGGGGACGGGGGGGTCAGGGGACATGGAGGGACATGGGGGACAGAGGGGGGACGGGGGGGTCAGGGGACGTGGGGGGACACGGGGACGTTGGAGAGAAAAGGGACATTGGGGACACGGGGATGGGGGGGTCAGGGGACATGGGGGGCAGAGGGGGGACACGGGGACGTTGGAGAGAAAAGGGACATTGGGGACACGGGGACAGAGGGGGGTCAGGGGACATGGGGGGCAGAGGGGGGACACGGGGACGTTGGAGAGAAAAGGGACATTGGGGACACGGGGACAGAGGGGGGTCAGGGTCCCGGGGGGAGAGGGTTTAGGGGGGTCCCAGTGGATCTGGGGAGTCTCACAGGTTCCTGATGGGTTTTGGGGGGGGTTCCCAGTAGATTTTGGGGTGCTGGGGGTGGGGTTTTTGGGGGTACCCAGTGCATTTCAGGGCATCCCGGGAGTGGTTTTGTGGGGTTCCCAGTGGGTTTAGGGATTTCGGGGCATCCCGGGGGCGGTTTTTGGGGTTCTCCAGTGTATTTCGGGGCGTCCTGGGTGCGGTTTTTGGGGTTCCCCAGTGTATTTCAGGGCGTCCCGGGGGTGGTTTTTGGGGTTCCCCAGTGTATTTCAGGGCGTCCCGGGGGTGGTTTTTGGGGTTCCCCAGTGTATTTCGGGGCGTCCCGGGGGCGGTTTTTGGGGTTCCCCAGTGTATTTCGGGGCGTCCCGGGGTGGTTTTTGGGGTTCCCCAGTGTATTTCGGGGCGTCCCAGGGGTGGTTTTTGGGGATCCCCAGTGTATTTCGGGGCGTCCCAGGGGTGGTTTTTGGGGTTCCCCAGTGTATTTCGGGGCGTCCCAGGGGTGGTTTTTGGGGTTCCCCAGTGTATTTCGGGGCATCCCAGGGGTGGTTTTTGGGGTTCCCCAGTGTATTTCGGGGCGTCCCGGGGGCGGTTTTTGGGGTTCCCCAGTGTATTTCGGGGCATCCCGGGGTGGTTTTTGGGGTTCCCCAGTGTATTTTGGGGCGTCCCGGGGGCGGTTTTTGGGGTTCCCCGGTGTATTTTGGGGCGTCCCGGGGGCGGTTTTTGGGGTTCCCCAGTGTATTTCAGGGCGTCCCGGGGTGGTTTTTGGGGTTCCCCAGTGTATTTCGGGGCGTCCCGGGGGCGGTTTTTGGGGTTCCCCAGTGTATTTCGGGGCGTCCCGGGGGTGGTTTTTGGGGTTCCCCAGTGTATTTCGGGGCGTCCCGGGGGTGGTTTTTGGGGATCCCCAGTGTATTTCGGGGCGTCCCCGGGCAGTTTTTGGGGATCCCCAGTGTATTTCGGGGCGTCCCGGGGGCGGTTTTTGGGGTTCCCCAGTGTATTTCGGGGCGTCCCGGGGGCGGTTTTTGGGGTTCCCCAGTGTATTTCGGGGCGTCCCGGGGGTGGTTTTTGGGGGTTCTCCAGTGTATTTTGGGGCGTCCCAGGGGTGGTTTTTGGGGTTCCCCAGTGTATTTCAGGGCATCCCGGGGGTGGTTTTGGGGGTTCTCCGGTGTATTTCGGGGCGTCCCGGGGGTGGTTTTTGGGGTTCCCCAGTGTATTTCGGGGTGTCCCGGGGCTGGTTTTTGGGGTCCCACCTGCAGGCGCTGGTGATACTCGGGGAGCAGCTCGAGGGCCTGGTCGGAGAGCTGGAACTGGAGCTTCTCCAGCTGCTCCTGCAGCTCCCGCCGGGCGGCAAACTGGGCGAACTGGGAGGGAAAGAAAAGGGGTGCAAGGGGGGGGTCCCCAAAATATTTCGGGGATCCCCCCCCCCCCCCCATTTTCTGAATTACCTGGTGGTCGAAGCGAGGGCTGTGGACGCAGCGGAAGGAGCCGAGCGAGGCCCCCAGCGAGCGCAGCCGGGCGGCCGCCTCCACGGATTCCGGGGTTCGCAGCGGGAGGGACCCCGAATCTAAAAGGGGGGGGCCCCCCCGAGACCCCCCCCCCGATCCCCCCGCCAGGCGCAGCAGCTCCTGCAGCACGGACCCCACCTCGGGGCTGGGGGGGGCCCTGAGAGGGGGGGGAAAGGGGGGGTCAGGGACCCCGAAACGCACAACAGGGACCCCGAAATGCACCCAGGGACCCCAGGAACACACAGGGACCCTGAAACACACCCAGGGACCCCAAAACACACTCAGGGACCCCAAAATATACACCAGGGACCCCGAAAAATACCCAGGGACCCTGAAACACACCCAGGGACCCCAAAACACACTCAGGGACCCTGAAACACACCCAGGGACCCCAAAACACACCCAGGGACCCCGAAATACATATAGGAACCCCATAATTCACAACAAGGACCCCCGAAATCCACCCCAGGGACCCTGAAACACACCCAGGGACCCCAAAATCCACCCCAGGGACCCCAAAACCCACACAGGGACCCCAAAATATACACCAGGGACCCTGAAACACACCCAGGGACCCCAAAATCCACCCCAGGGACCCCAAAATGAGGTAACCGCCCCCCAGTCCTTCTTGGGGCTGGGGGGGCTCTGAAAGGGAGGGAAGGGGGGGTCAGGGACCCCAAAATTCACAACAGGGACCCCAAAATCCATCCCAGGGACCCCAAAGTGAGGTAAATCCCCCCCCAGTCCCTCTTGGGGCTGGGGGGGGGCAATGGGGGGGTCAGGAACCCCCAAAAGCCACACCAGAGACCCCGAAATGAGGTACCCCCCCCAATTCACCTCCAGGCACCCCCAAACCCCCTCTAACTGACCTCTAGCCCCCCCAACTCACCCCTGGCCCCCCAAATCCACCCCCAATTCACCCCCAAACCCCCTCTAACTGACCCCCAGCCCCCCCAATTCACCCCAGCACCCCCTAATTGACCCCCAAGACCCCCCCCCCATTCACCCCAGACCCCCCATTTCCCCCCCCACCCCTCACCGGGGTCCCAGCGCCCTCATCAGGGTTTCGGGGTTCACCCGCAGCGTCTTGGTGGTGATCCCCACGATGGCTTCGGGGGGCAAGTGCGTCAGCGTCGCCCCGGGGGCTCCTGGGGGTGTGGGGTCGGTATTGGGGGGGGGCACCCCGAAACGAGAGGGGGGGACCCCATAATGGAGCGGGAGGAGCCCGAAATGGAGGGGGGACACCCCGAAATGCAAGGAAAGGGCCCCAAAACGGAGGGGGCAGCCCCAAAATGAGGGGAGGGCACCTCAAAATGGAGGGGGGAGACCCCAAAATGTGGAGGGGGATCCCAAAATGTCCCTATTCGGATGCCCCCCCCCCCCCCCCCCCAAAAAAAAGGTGCTCCCAGGATTTGGGGGCCCCCCCAGACCCCTCAAATGGGGTCCTAGACTTCGGGGACCCCCCAAAAAATGCTCCCAGGCTTTGGGGGCCCCCCAGACCCCTCAAATGGGGTCCTGGGCTTTGGGGACCCCCTCTCAGACCCCAAAATGTGGTCATAGGCTTTGGGGACCCCCTCAAAAAGGGGATCTGAGGCTTTGTCCCCCCCCCCCCCCAAATCCCCCAAAATGTGGTCCCAGGCTTTGGGGACCCCCCCAAAAAAGGGGATCTGAGGCTTTGTCCCCCCATAAAACGGGGTCCCGGGCTTTGGGGACCCCCCCAAACCTGACCCTCGGGCAGGAAGAGGCGGGTGAGCAGCAGATCCTCGGGGCGGGGGGCGTTTGGGGGGGCCGGGGGGGGCCCCCCCATCCCGGCCGGGGGGGTCGCTCAGCACCAGCGTCGAGAAGGTGCGGCCGGAGCCCTCGGGGGAGACCTGGGGGGGGCAAAAAAAAAGGGGGGGAGGCAAAAAGGGGGGGTTCAGGTAGTTTTGGGGGGGGGGGTCTCAGGGTTTGGGGGGGTTCAGGGAGCTGTCGGGGGGAGTTTTTGGGGGGCTCACAGGGGCTTTGAGGGGTTTCAGGGGGTTTGTGAGGGTCTCAGAGGGATCTCAGGGGGCTCTGGGATTTGGGGGGCTCAAAAGGTTTTTTTGGGGGGATTTGGGGGTCTGGGGGGGGGTTCCAGAAGGTTTTGGGGGGCTTGAGGGGGTCTCAGGGGGGCAATTTGGGAGGTTGAGGGGGGCTCAGAGGGTCTTGAAGGAGATTGGGGGGGTTTTGGGGGGTCTCAGGGGGTTTGGGGGGCTCAGAGGGTTTGGGGGGCTCAGAGGGGGTTTTGGGGGGTCTCAGGGGGCTTGGGGGGTCTCAGGGGGTTTGGGGGGTCTCAGGGGGCTTGGGGGATCTCAAGGGATTTGGGGGCTCAGAAGGGGTTTTGGGGGGTCTCAGGGGGTTTGGGGGGCTCAGAGGGGGTTTTGGGGGGGTCTCAGGGGGTTTGGGGGGCTCCCGGAGGTTTCGGGGTACCTGCAGGATGACCCCCAGGGCGTTGGGGTGTTTCGGGGTGCAGACAACGACCACGCGTCCCGGTGCCAGAACCCGCAGCCCCGAGGGCGACTGCGCCAGGTGCCGCTGGGGACCCCGAAACCCATCAGGGGGGGACCCCAAAACCCACCAGGGACCCCAAAACCCACCAGGGGAGACCCTAAAATCCACCCAGGGGACCCCAAACTCTCCCCCCAAAGACAGAAGGGACCCCAAACCCACCCAGGGGACCCCAAAACCTCTCTCCAAACACAGAGGGGACCCCAAAACTTCCCCTGTTTGGGGGTGTCCCCTCTCCATTTAAGCCCCTCACTCCCAGTTTGGGGTCCCCCATTCCCAGTTTGACCCCTTTGTCCCCAGTTTGAGCCCCCCAGTCCCATTTTTAACCCCTTCATTCCCATTTTAACCCCTTCACCCCATTTTTGAACCCTTCATCTCCGTTTTTAACCCCTTCATCCCCGTTTTTAACCCCTTTGCCCCATTTTAACCCCTTCATCCCCATTTTAACTCCTTCGTCCCTGTTTTTAACCCCTTCATCTGTTTTTAACCCTTTCACCCCATTTTTAACCCCTTCATCTGTTTTTAACCCCTTCATCCCCGTTTTTAACCCCTTTGCCCCATTTTAACCCCTTCATCTCCATTTTTAACCCCTCCGTCCCCACTTTAACCCCTTCATCCCCGTTTTTAACCCCTTCGGTGCCCGTTTGGGGGCGCGTCCCCCACTTTGGGGGGTGCCGGCCCCCCCTCACCTGCAGGACGGCTCGTGCCTCCCTCAGCTCGGTGACGGCGCGGTGATAGTCGGGGAGGTCGGGCAGAGCCCCCCCGGGATCCCCCAGCGCCGCCAGCTCCTCCCGCAGCTCCCGCAGGCGCCGCTCCTGCTCCTGGTTTTTGGGGGACACACACAGACGTGTCCCCCAGGGTCCCCCCCCATCCCCGTGTCCCCCCATCTCCACCACGTCCCCATGTCCCAAACCCCTGGGACCCCCCCAAACGCGGGGACCCCTACGTCCCCATCTCCGCCGTGTCCCCCATCTCTCCCCTCCTCGTCCCCACGTCCCCCCACGTCTCCCTGTCCCCTTTGTGCTCCCCGTGTCCCCCATCTTCCCTGTCCCCCCACGTCCCCATCTCCCCCATGTCCCCCACTTTCCCTGCCCCCCGTGTCCCCCCCACGATCTCCCCCACATCCCCGTGTCCCCCATCTTCCCTGTCCCCCCCGTGTCCCCCTCTCCTCCATGACCCCCGTGTCCCCCGTGTCCCCCCATGTCCCCATCTCCCATGTCCCCCACTTTCCCTGTCCCCCCACACCCCCACATCCCCGTGTCCCCCATCTTCCCTGTCCCCCCCGTGTCCCCATCTCCCTCCATGCCCCCCATGTCCCCCATTTTCCCTGTGTCCCCCCGTGTCCCTATGTCCCCCACTTTCCCTGCCCTCCGTGTCCCCCCGTGTCCCCCCACGTCCCCATCTCCCCCACATCCCCGTGTCCCCCATCTTCCCTGTCCCCCCCATGTCCCCCTCTCCTCCGTGTCCCCCCCGTGTCCCCCCACATCCCCATCTCCCTCCAGCTCCCCCACGTCCCCCCCTTTCCCTGTGTCCCCCCCCATATCCCCCATCTTCCCCGTGTCCCCCTCTCCCCCCGTGTCCCCCATCTTCCCTGTCCACCCCATGTCCCCCACTTTCCCTCTACCCCCCGTGTCCCCCTCTCCCCCACATCCCCGTGTCCCCCATCTTCCCTGTCCACCCCATGTCCCCCTCTCCTCCATGCCCCCTGTGTTCCCGTGTCCCCCATGTCCCCCATCTCCCCCGTGTCCCCCCGTGTCTCCCATCTTCCCTGTCCCCCCGTGTCCCCCCGTATCCCCTGTCCCCCCGTGTCCCCTCGTGTCCCCTGTCCCCCCATGTCCCTGTGTCCCCCCGTGTCCCCTGTCCCCCCATATCCCCGTGTCCCCCTGTCCCCCCGTGTCCCCCCGTATCCCCTGTCCCCCCGTGTCCCCTCGTGTCCCCTGTCCCCCCATGTCCCTGTGTCCCCCCGTGTCCCCTGTCCCCCCATATCCCCGTGTCCCCCTGTCCCCCCGTATCCCCTGTCCCCCCGTGTCCCCTCGTGTCCCCCCGTGTCCCCTGTCCCCCCATATCCCCGTGTCCCCCCGTGTCCCCTGTCCCCCCATATGCCCGTGTCCCCTGTCCCCCCGTGTCCCCCCCTGTCCCCCCGTGACCCCTGTCCCCCCATGTCCCCGTGTCCCCTGTCCCCCCATGTCCCCGTGTCCCCCCCTGTCCCCCCCGTGTCCCCCCGTGTCCCGGTGCCGCACGGGGGCGCGTCGCTGGCGGGGGAACTCGGCGAAGCTTCGCCGCAGGACGTCCTCGAGGCGCAGGGCGCGAGCGCGGAGCAGAGCCAGAACCATCCCGTACGTCAGGCGGAACCGCGACTGCAGCGGCGCCGCGCGGCCCTGACACGCCAGCCACACGCGTGTGAGGGGGGCACGACACGCGCCAGCCACACGCGTGTGAGGGGGGCACGACACGCGCCAGCCACACGCGTGTGAGGGGGGGCACGACACGCGCCAGCCACACGCGTGTGAGGGACACGGGGACGTGGGGACACAGATAAAGGACATGGGGACGCGTGGGGGACGCACGATGTGTAGGGGACACGGGGACACGTGTAAGGGACACAGGGACACATGTAAGGGACACACGTGTGGGGGACACAACATACATAAAGGATGTGGGAGCACGCAGAAGAAGACACGATGTGTAAAATACATGAGAACACGTGTGTAGGACATAGGGACACGTGCAGAGAGGACATGGGGACACACGTGGGGCAGGAGAGCGTGTGGGGCAGGGAACATGCGTGTGAGGCAGGGACATAAGTGTGGGGCAGGGATGTGCACGGGGCTGGGACACGTGTGTGGGGCAGGAAACATACATGTGGGGCAGGGAACAAGCGTGTGGGGCGGGGAGCTGCTATGGGGCTGGGATGCATGTGGGGTGGGGAACATGCGTGTGGGGCAGGGAACACACATGTGGGGCTGGGATGCGTGTGGGGCGGGGAACACGCGTGTGGGGCAGGGAACACACGTGTGGGGCTGGGATGCATGTGGGGCGGGGAACACGCGTGTTGGGCAGGGAACACACGTGTGGGGCTGGGATGCGTGTGGGGCGGGGAACACGCGTGTGGGGCGGGGAACACGCGTGTGGGGCGGGGAACACGCGTGTGGGGCTGGGATGCATGTGGGGCAGGGAACACACGTGTGGGGCTGGGATGCATGTGGGGCGGGGAACACGCGTGTGGGGCAGGGAACACACGTGTGGGGCTGGGATGCGTGTGGGGCGGGGAACACGCGTGTGGGGCGGGGAACACGCGTGTGGGGCGGGGAACACGCGTGTGGGGCGGGGAGCCGCTGTGGGTCAGGCCCCACTGACCGTGAGGACGCGGTGCAGGTCGGCGAGCTCGGGCACGGCCCCACGGCAAAGCAGCAACACGCAGCCCGTGGCGTCCAGGCCCCTGCGGCCGGCGCGGCCGGACATCTGCACGTACTCCCCTGCGACCCACGGCGACCCACGGCTCAGCCACGGCGACCCACGGCGACCCACGGCGACCCATAGAGACCCATAGAGACCCATAGGGACCCCACAGAGACCCATAGAGACCCATAGAGACCCATAGGGACCCCATAGAGACCCATAGAGACCCATAGAGACCCCATAGAGACCCATAGAGACCCATAGAGACCCCATAGAGACCCATAGAGACCATAGAGACCCATAGAGACCCATAGAGACCCATAGAGACCCATAGAGACCATAGAGACCCATAGAGACCCATAGAGACCCCATAGAGACCCATAGAGACCCATAGAGACCCCATAGAGACCCATAGAGACCCATAGAGACCCCATAGAGATCCCATAGAGACCCCATAGGGACCCCACAGAGACCCATAGAGACCCCATAGAGACCCCATAGAGACCCCATAGAGACCCATAGAGACCATAGAGACCCATAGAGACCCATAGAGACCCATAGAGACCCATAGAGACCATAGAGACCCATAGAGACCCATAGAGACCCCATAGAGATCAATAGAGACCCATAGAGACCATAGAGACCCATAGAGACCCATAGAGACCCCATAGAGACCCATAGAGACCCCATAGGGACCCCATAGAGACCCATAGAGACCCATAGAGACCCCGTAGAGACCCATAGAGACCCATAGAGACCCCATAGAGACCCATAGAGACCCCATAGAGACCCATAGAGACCCATAGGGACCCCATAGAGACCCATAGAGACCCCATAGAGACCCATAGAGACCCCATAGAGACCCATAGAGACCCCATAGAGACCCATAGAGACCCATAGGGACCCCATAGAGACCCATAGAGACCCCATAGAGACCCATAGAGACCCATAGGGACCCATAGGGACCCATAGAGACCCATAGGGACCCCATAGAGACCCCACAGAGACCCCATAGAGACCCATAGAGACCCCATAGAGACCCCATAGAGACCCATAGGGACCCCATAGAGACCCCACAGAGACCCCATAGAGACCCATAGAGACCCCATAGAGACCCCATAGAGACCCATAGGGACCCCATAGAGACCCCACAGAGACCCCATAGAGACCCATAGAGACCCCATAGAGACCCCATAGAGACCCATAGAGACCCCATAGAGACCCCATAGAGACCATAGAGACCCCATAGAGACCCATAGGGACCCCATAGAGACCCCACAGAGACCCCATAGAGACCCATAGAGACCCCATAGAGACCCCATAGAGACCCACAGCAACCCACGGCGACCCATAGAGACCCATAGAGACCCATAGAGACCCATAGGGACCCCGTAGAGACCCCATAGAGACCCATAGAGACCCTGTAGAGACCCCATAGTGACCCATAGTGACCCCATAGAGACCCACAGTGACCCACGGCGACCCATACAGACCCCATAGGGACCCCATAGAGACCCATAGAGACCCATAGGGACCCCATAGAGACCCATAGAGACCCATAGAGACCCCATAGAGACCCATAGAGACCCCATAGAGACCCATAGAGACCCATAGAGACCCCATAGAGACCCCATAGAGACCCATAGAGACCCATAGAGACCCATAGAGACCCATAGAGACCCCATAGAGACCCATAGAGACCCATAGAGACCCATAGAGACCCATAGGGACCCCATAGAGACCCATAGAGACCCCATAGAGACCCATAGAGACCCCATAGAGACCCATAGAGACCCATAGAGACCCATAGAGACCCCATAGAGACCCACAGCGACCCATAGAGACCCCATAGAGACCCCATAGAGACCCACAGCAACCCACGGCGACCCATAGAGACCCATAGAGACCCATAGGGACCCCGTAGAGACCCCATAGAGACCCATAGAGACCCCGTAGAGACCCCATAGTGACCCATAGTGACCCCATAGAGACCCACAGTGACCCACGGCGACCCATACAGACCCCATAGGGACCCCATAGAGACCCATAGAGACCCATAGGGACCCCGTAGAGACCCCATAGGGACCCCATAGAGACCCCATAGGAACCCACAGAGACCCCATGGAGACCCATAGGGACCCCATAGAGACCCCATAGAGACCCATAGAGACCCCATAGAGACCCCATAGAGACCCATAGAGACTCATAGAGACCCGTAGAGACCCCATAGAGACCCATAGAGACCCCATGGAGACCCATAGAGACCCATAGGGCCCCATAGCGCCCCCCAGCTGCCCCTGACCGGGCAGGAGGTCCCGGAAGCCGGTGCCGTCGTGCTTGCGGATAGAGTCGAAGATGACGGTTCGAGCCGGCATGTTCACCCCCATGGCGAAGGTCTCGGTGGCGAAGAGCAGCTGTGGGGCAGGGGACGTGTGGGGCAGGGCCAGGACGCCGTGTCCCTCGCCCAGCCCTTCCCTGAGCTGCCCCACGGCTGCCCCATAGTGTGTCCCAGCGCCCCCCAACCCCTGCCCCACACCTTGAGTCAACAACAACCCCACCTCCTGCCCCACAGATGCCCTGGGGTCCCCCCCACTCCCGCCCCACGGCTGCCCCACACCTTGACGAGGCCCTGGCTGAAGAGCATCTCCACGACCTCCTTGAGGAGGGGCAGGACCCCCCCGTGATGGACCCCGATCCCGCGCAGCAGCAGCTCCGACAGCCGCACCACCTGTGGGGCACAGCGACTTGGGGGGCAGCCCCATAGCGACCCCCCCCGCCCCACAGCCCCCGCTGCCCCATAGCCCCCCACAGCCCCTCGCTGCCCTAGAGCTCTCAAGAAACCCCATTACCCTACACCCCACAGCCCCCCATTGTCCCACGCCTCGTCCCCTGCCCCACAGCTGCCCCATAGCTGCCCCACAGACCCCCAGCTGCCCCATAACCCCCCCGTACCCGGGTCACCTGTGGCTCGTGGCCCCCCAGGCGCATGAGCCATCGCTGCAGGAAGGCTCTGGGGTGCTCCCCGCAGCCCCCCGTTACCCCACACCTCGTCCCCTGCCCCATAGCTGCCCCACAGCCTTTCTCCTGCCCCATAACTCCCCCGTACCTGGTTCAGCTGTGGCTCATGGCCCCTCCAGCGCTGCAGGAAGGCTCTGGGGTGCTCCCCGTAGCCCCCCATTACCCTATAGCCTCTCCCTTACCCCATAGCTGCCCCGTATCTCTCTCTCCTGCCCCATATCTCTCTCTCCTGCCCCATAGCTGCCCCCCAGCCGCCCCCCAGCGCCCCACCTGTGGCAGGCGGCGGTCGGCGGGGCCGAGGCGCGCGAGGCAGCGCTGCAGGAAGGCTCGGGAGCGCGTTCGCTCCGCGCTGCTGAGCAGGTCGAGGGGCCCCAGGGCGGCGGCGCGAGCGTCGCATCCGCCCCGGGAGAAGGTGAAGGCGACGGCCGGGAGCAGCTCGCGGCTCCGCAGCAGCCCCAGCACCGACTGCCAGGCCGCCCGGTCCTAGGGGGCGAGAGGAGGGGGGTACGGGGGTAATAGAGGGGAGCAAGGGGCAGTTGAAGGGGGTACGGGGGCAATAGAGGGGAGTACGGGGCAGTTGGAGGGGGTACGGGGGCAATAGAGGGGAGTATGGGGCAGTTGGAGGGGGTACGGGGGCAATAGAGGGGAGTAAGGGGCAGTTGGAGGGGGTACGGGGGCAATAGAGGGGAGTAAGGGGCAGTTGGAGGGGGTACGGGGGCAATAGAGGGGAGTATGGGGCAGTTGGAGGGGGTACGGGGGCAATAGAGGGGAGTACGGGGCAGTTGGAGGGGGTACGGGGGCAATAGAGGGGAGTACGGGGCAGTTGGAGGGGGTACGAGGGCAATAGAGGGGAGTACGGGGCAGTTGGAGGGGTTACGAGGGCAGTAGAGGGGAGTATGGGGCAGTTGGAGGGGGTACGGGGGCAGTAGAGGGGAGTACGGGGCAGTTGGAGGGGGTACGGGGGCAATAGAGGGGAGTAAGGGGCAGTTGGAGGGGGTACGGGGGCAAATGGGGCGGTGGGGGGGGTTGGGGGTCTGTGGGGCAATAGTGGGGGGCAGGCTCCCCCCAAGCGCCCCCCCCCAGCCCCCCAAGCGCCCCCCCCAGCCCCCCAAGTGCCCCCCACCTGCCCCGGGGTGCTGCCCCCCGGCTGCCGCGCCCCGAAGCTCTGAGAGAACTTGCTGGTTTGCTCCTTCTTGGCCTCCACAGCCTCGTAGTACCTGGGGGAGATGGGGGGCAGATATGGGGCAGCCGTGGGTCGCTATGGGGCAGCCGTGGGTCGCTATGGGGCAGCCGTGGGGCGCTATGGGTCGCTGTGGGGCAGCTGTGGGTCACTATGGGGCAGCTGTGGGTCGCCGTGGGTCGCTGTGGGGCAGCTATGGGGCGCTATGGGGCAGCCGTGGGTCGCTATGGGTCGCTGTGGGGCAGCTATGGGGCAGCCGTGGGTCGCTATGGGGCAGCCGTGGGGCGCTATGGGGCAGCTGAGGGTCGCTGTGGGTCGCTATGGGGCAGCCGTGGGGCGCTATGGGGCAGCTGAGGGTCGCTGTGGGGCGCTATGGGGCAGCTGAGGGTCGCTGTGGGTCACTATGGGGCAGCCGTGGGGCGCTATGGGTCGCTATGGGGCAGCCGTGGGGCGGCCGTGGGTCGCTATGGGGCAGCCGTGGGGCGGCCATGGGGCAGCCGTGGGTCGCTATGGGGCAGCCGTGGGTCGCTGTGGGGCAGCCGTGGGGCGGCCGTGGGGCGGCCGTGGGGCGCTATGGGGCGGCCGTGGGGCGCTATGGGGCAGCCGTGGGGCGCTATGGGGCAGCCATGGGGCAGCCGTGGGGCAGCCGAGGGTCGCTGTGGGTCACTATGGGGCAGCCGTGGGGCAGCCGAGGGTCGCTATGGGGCAGCCGTGGGTCGCTATGGGGCAGCCGTGGGTTGCTGTGGGGCGCTATGGGGCAGCCGTGGGGCAGCCGTGGGTCGCTGTGGGGCAGCCGTGGGTCGCTATGGGGCAGCCGTGGGTCGCTGTGGGGCAGCCGTGGGTCGCTATGGGGCAGCCGTGGGGCAGCCGTGGGGCGCTATGGGGCAGCTGAGGGTCGCTGTGGGGCAGCCGTGGGGCGCTATGGGGCAGCCGAGGGTCGCTGTGGGGCAGCCGTGGGGCGCTGTGGGGCAGCCGTGGGGCGGCCGTGGGTCGCTGTGGGGCAGCTGTGGGGCAGCCGTGGGGCGCTATGGGGCAGCCGAGGGTCGCTATGGGGCAGCCGTGGGGCAGCCGTGGGGCGCTATGGGGCAGCCGTGGGGCAGCCGAGGGTCACTATGGGGCAGCCGTGGGTCGCTATGGGGCAGCCGTGGGTCGCTGTGGGGCAGCCGTGGGGCTCACGCTCGGGTGCTGAAGCGTCCGTGGGCGTCGAGGAGCAGGAAGAGCCGGGGGGGGCTGGATCCGGGGCCCCCCCCCAGGCACAGAAAATGCTGCAGGGGCACCGGGCGCCGCCGCGTGCTCAGCACCCGCAGAACCCGCCGCTTGGTGCGCCTGGGGGGAACCGCGGAGGAATCGGGGCGCCCGCACCCCAAAAACCCACAGGGAGCCCCCCCCGTGCCCCCCAGTTCCACCCAGTGCCCCCCAGTTCCACCAGTGCCCCCCAGTGACCCCCCAGTACGGGACTGGGAGCTGCAGCCCCCACAGAACCTGCCGCTTGGTGCATCTGGGGGGGAACCGCGGAGGAATCGGGGCGCCCGCACCCCAAAAACCCACAGGGAGCCCCCCCTAGTGCCACCCGGTTCCACCCAGTGCCCCCCAGTTCCACCAGTGCCCCCCAGTGACCCCCCAGTACGGGACTGGGAGCTGCAGCCCCCACAGAACCTGCCGCTTGGTGCGTCTGGGGGGGAACCGCGGAGGAATCGGGGCGCCCGCACCCCAAAAACCCGCAGGGAGCCCCCCCCAGTGCCACCCGGTTCCACCCAGTGCCCCCCAGTTCCACCAGTGCCCCCCAGTTCCACCCAGTGCCTCCCAGTACGAGACTGGGAGCTGCAGCCCCCGCCGCTCGGTGCCCCTGGGGGGCAAAACCGGGGTGGAACGGGGCAAAATCGGGGCTCCCCACACCCCAAAATCCCTCAGGGACACCCCAACCCCCTTCCCAGTTGCCCCCAGTCGCCCCCAGTCGCCCCCAGTCGCCCCCAGTCACCCCCAGTTGCCCCCAGTCACCCCCAGTCGCTCTCAGTCACCCCCAGTCACCCCAGTCACCCCCAGTCACCCCAGTCGCCCCCAGTCGCCCCCCGTTGCCCCAGTCACCCCAGTTGCCCCCAGTCACCCCCAGTCGCCCCCAGTCCCCCCCCGTTGCCCCAGTCACCCCAGTTGCCCCCAGTCACCCCCAGTCGCCCCCAGTCCCCCCCCGTTGCCCCAGTCACCCCCAGTTGCTCCCAGTCACCCCCAGTTCCCCCAGTTACCCCCAGTCGCCCCCAGTCCCCCCCCGTTGCCCCAGTCACCCCCAGTTGCTCCCAGTCACCCCCAGTTCCCCCAGTTACCCCCAGTCGCCCTCAGTTGCCCCCAGTCACCCCAGTTCCCCCAGTCGCCCCCAGTTACCCCAGTTCCCCCAGTCGCCCCCGGTTCCCCCAGTCACCCCCAGTTCCCCCAGTCACCCCAGTTCCCCCAGTCCCCCCAGTCACCCCAGTCCCCCCAGTCCCCCCCAGTTCCCCCCAGTCCCCCCCAGTCCCCCCCAGTCACCCCCAGTTCCCCCCAGTTCCCCCCAGTCCCCCCAGTTACCCCCAGTCACCCCCAGTCCCCCCAGTCCCCCCCAGTTCCCCCCAGTCCCCCCCAGTCCCCCCCAGTCCCCCCAGTCACCCCCAGTCACCCCCAGTTCCCCCCAGTTCCCCCCAGTCCCCCCCAGTTCCCCCAGTCCCCCCAGTCCCCCCAGTCCCCCCAGTCCCCCCCAGTCCCCCCCAGTCCCCCCAGTCACCCCCAGTTCCCCCAGTCACCCCCAGTTCCCCCAGTTCCCCCCAGTTCCCCCAGTCACCCCCGGTTCCCCCAGTCACCCCCAGTTCCCCCCAGTCACCCCCAGTCCCCCCAGTCCCCCCCGTACCCGACCCACTGGGCGAACTCCAAGGCGTTGGGGATGGTCGCGCTCAGCAGGACGAGGCGAACGTGCTCGGGGAGCATGATCAGCACCTCCTCCCACACCACCCCGCGCTGGAAGGGAGAAAGGGGGGGTCGGGGGGGTCCCCAAAACCTCTGAGACCCCCTCAGACCCCCCCAAAACCCCCCCCGGGCCCCCCCAAACCTCCCCTCACCCCCACTGAGGCTCTGAGAGCATCCCCAGCGCCTCCTCTCATACCAACCACGTCCGAGGGGGTTTTGGGGGGCTCGGGTGGGACCCCAAGACCCCTAAGAGCCCCCCCAAAACCTTTCGGACCCCTCAAAACCCACGGGAGCCCCCAAAATCCTCCCAGACCCCCCAAAACCTCCCCTCATCCTCACTGATGCTCTAAGAGCATCTTCAGCGCCTCCTCCCACATCACCACATACTGGGAGGGTCCCCAAAACCCCTAAGAGCCCCTCAAAACTCTTAGGACGCCCCCAAACCCCTTGAGAACCCCCCAAACCCCTCTGGATCCCCAGACGCCCCCCCCCCCCATTGAGGCTCTGAGAGCATCCCCAGCGCCTCCTCCCACATTTCCAGTACTGGGGGGATTTGGGGGGCTGGGGGGGGGTCCCCAAACCCCTCAGAGCCCCCCAAAACCCCTCAGAGCCCCCCAAAACCCTTGAGAGCCCCCCACTTTCTCACCTCTTCGTCGTTAATGTAATGAACCTCGTCAAAAATCACCCACTCCAGGTCTCGCAAAACCTCGGAGCCGTTATAGAGCATCGACCTGGGGGGAACGGGATTTGGGGGGCAAATTTTGGGGGGCAGGGGGGTATTTGGGGGTCCAGGGGGGTGAGGGGGGCCAGGGTTTTTTTTTGGGGGTGGCCAGGGGGTATTTGGGGGTTCATGGAAGGTATTTGAGGGCCAGGACAGGGATTCAAAAGGTTTTAAGGGACCAATTCTGTGGTTTTGGGGTGCAGGGGGGGGAGTTTGGGGGGGCTGGAAAGAGATTTGGGGGTACAGGGGGAGATATGGGGGGGCTGGGAGGCTAGATTCGGGTTTCAGGGTTTTGGGGAGCCCTCCCCACGCGATCTCAGTGTCCGATTGAGCTCAAAACTCGAGTTTTGATGCTTTTCAGTTTGTTTTGTTGGCTCAGTTTTGGGGTTCAGGCTCCACTGAAGATTTCAAGGTTGGGTTTGAGATTTTGGGGTTCAGTTTAGGGTTTTGGGGTTCAGTTTAGGGGTTCTGGGTTCAGCTTGGGGGTTCAGAGTTTCTGGGGCTCCCTCCCCACGCGATCTCAGTGTCCGATTGGGCTCAAAACTCGAGTTTTGATGCTTTTCGGTTCGCTTTGTTGGCTCAGTTTTGGGGTTCAGGCTCCGTTGAAGGTTTGGGGGTTCAGCTTGGGGTTTTGGGGTTCAGTTTGGAGGTTCTGGGGTTCAGCGTCAGAGTTTCTGGGGCTCCCTCCCCACGCGATCTCCGCGTCCGATTGGGCTCAAAGCTCGCGTTTGGCTGCTTCTCGTTCCATTTTCGGGTCGGGTTTTGGGGTTCGGGTCGGGTTTTGGGGTTCGGGGGGCCCCCCACCTCAGGATCTCGGTGGTCATGACGAGGCAGGGGGCGTCGGGGCGCAGCTGAGCGTCCCCCGTTAACAACCCGACTCCGGCCTCTCCGAACGCCGCCCGGAATTCCCGGAATTTCTGGTTGGAAAGAGCCTTGATGGGGGACGTGTAGATCGCCCTAAAAAACGGGGGGGGGACCCCAAAATTAGAGGAGGGGACCCCCAAATTAGGGGGGGACCCCTAAATAGGGGGGAAATGGGAGGGAATCCTTAAAATAAGGAGGAAAAGGGGGCAAACCCCAAAAATTAAGGGGGAAAGGGGGAGCAAGGGGGGGTGAACCCCCAAAATAAGGGGGGAAATGGGGTGTTGGGGGGAAAATAGAGATCCGGGGGGGTGAACCCCCAAAATAAAGAGGGAAATGGGGGGCAAAGGGGGTGAACCCCCAAAATAAAGAGGGAAATGGGGTGTTGGGGGGAAAATAGGGATCCGGGGGGGTGAACCCCCAAAATAAAGAGAGAAATGGGGTGTTGGGGGGAAAATAGGGATCTGGGG
>JAUNZM010002147.1:0-35460 GCA_033459285.1 Clamator glandarius | reverse complement strand
GATAGAAACTGTTTCTGAAAGAGCATCACTAAGATGTATTGCCCACAGGCTTAAAAGATGTATATAAAGATGTTCAGGATTGAAAATGAATGTGATTCACTGTGGTTTCCAAGCCAGATATACTAATAGACATGCAATTATATGCCAAATTTGCCATGATACTGAGACCTGCCTGCGTGGGTTGTGTTTGCATGCACTGTTGCAGTTAAAACACATGCAGAGTAGGCACATGAAAATCTGGCTTGCAAATGTAGCACCAAGGTAGTGCGCTTTTGGGGTATTAATGATAGTTTTTGCTGTATGGATTGAGAAGGGGCAGAGGCTGGCAGATCAAATACAGCGTCTGCCTCCAGGAGTGTCCCAGGTCATAGAATCGTAGAACTGAGAGTTGGAATGAGATGATCTATAAGGTCCCTTCCAACTCCCCTGCAATGGGCAGGGACCCTCTCACTGGATCAGGGGCTCCAAGCCCCATCCAGCCTGGCCTTGAACACCTCCAGGGATGCGGCACCCACAACTTCTCTGGGTAAGAAATGGCATGTTTTAGCTTTACTTAGGGCTTCGGTGTTTGTAGGTGAACCCTTACCACTGGGTTGGTAAGAATTTGCCACCACTCTCCATAAAGACACTGTTTTCTCTCTTTTCCTTCGGTGCAATGCCAATTTTTATCCTCTTCTGATGGTATCTGTTCATCCTTTCCCTCCTCCTCCTCCTCCTTGGAGATTTCTGGATTAAAGAATAAAGCACAGAATTGATTTCCTGAACGTGCATTAGAGAGGATTATTGCAGGAGATTCATCCGTGTTTGGCAGATTAATATTTCTAAGGAAGGATATCCCTGATCTGAGCCAATACTTCTCTCAGCGTATCCCAAAACACTTTTTGCATTTGCAGGCAAAGAGGAGCATCTCCAATGGCAAGAGACAAAGAGCAGAAGTTCACAGCACTGGCGTTTGAGATAAGTATCAATTGTAATACCCATGTAGAACACGGGGTTTAGTTTGAATTCTGTCTTTTATTTACTGTACTAACAATAACAAAGAAGCCTGGACACACAGAGCCAACACAGAGAATAGGGTCGTTCAGCCTGGAGAAGAGAAGGCCTGAGCGCATCTTCCAGTGCTGAAAGGGCCTCCAGGGAAGCTGGGGAGGGGCTCTTGATCAGGGAGGGCAGGGACAGGATGAGGAGAAATAGTTTCAAGCTGAAAGAGGGGAGATTGAGATGAGATTTTAGGAAGAAATGTTTTGGTGTGAAGGCAGGGAGGCCCTGGCCCAGGTTGCCCAGAGCAGTGGTGGTTGCCTCATCCCTGGAGGGGTTCAAGGCCAGGTTGTCCCATCCCTGGAGGTTGGATGGGGCCTGGGATCCAGTGGGAGGTGTCCCTGCCCAAGGCAGAAGGTGGGACTGGGTGAGCTTTAAGATCCCTTCTGCTCCAAACCATTCCGTGATTCTGTCACATATGGCACAGATGGAGAAGCCACTGCCAGCACCAGGGAAGGCAGGTACCAATCCCTGTGTAGAATCACTTGCCACCAACAGCACCCTCCAAGAAAGAGTTGCAGCATTCCAACAAAATAGGGACCTGAAAAATTAATTAATTTGGCCCCCACACCCTGCACAAACATGGTGGATCAAGGGCCTATTATGTTCTAAGAGCAATCTGTGAAGCTTTTAGAGCAATGCACGGCTGTGAATTACACTTCAGAGGTTAACAACTGAAGTAGAGCTCAAGTTCCCTCCCTCCTAGTCTGTCTTGCAGGTGAAGGAGACACTGTATAATTGAGCAGAAGAGGCAAAGATCTCTTCCCAGGAGAGCTGGAGGAGAGTCAGCTCTGAACCCTAATTGAGACCTTGGAGACCAGCCTTTAGATGTCAACCAGCTGGACAAAGTGTGATTGCTCCTCAGTTGTGCTTGCACGGGTCAGCTGGGCTCCCCTTGCACCTGGATTCAGCAGGACTCAGTCTGGTAACAGCCATAAAGAAAAGAGAAAGGAACAAAAAAGTCAGATTTTTAGCAGGAGAGCAAAAGAAGGCATTCAGGACTGCCTAGCAATCCCTGGAATGGTGTGGACGAGTAACAGTGGAGACTACATTTTACCTCTCCTTGCAATGCATTTATCTCCCTGCTTTCATCTGGCTCTCAAGGATGATCTCTATCAAGCAGAGGTTTCTATCCAGGGCCTTTGGGCACATTTGCACCAGCCCTTTAGATAATCCAGAGAGACCAAAAGGAGAGTTTGAAGTGCAAGGGCAAATAGTTGGTTGATGTTTGCCCATCTCCTGAGCAGCAGCATCCCAGCAGCTGCATCCACAGCTGAGGGACAGCCCTTCAAAACGTCATCAGAAAATCATGGATCTCTCTAACTAGGGCTGATAAACTACCTGGTCTCAAACACTTCTGCTTCATTATTTTTGCCAAACCACAAATACAATGAAAGTATTTTCATTTTCTTAGAGCTACCAGGAATTCAGAAGAATAATTTTTCCAGCTGATGCTCAGCACAAGGCAGTAAGGACACTACCTCGTGTAGCATAGCTCTGTTTGACACTCTGAAATGCAGAAATATGGCCTGACACAAATAATAAACACAAACTACATGATTTATTTATTAGTCTCATCATACAATGTGCTGTTAGTTCATGCCACAGCAATGCATTACCAACAGGCACCATAATGAGTATTGTCTTCAGATAGAAACTCCAAGCTGAGACATGGTTTGAAACATCCCCTTGTGGTCCCTCTTGCTTTCCTCATTTTTCCCCAGGATTCATAGGAATCTCTATTTCCCCTGCCTGTCCCTGTACCAGAAGTGTCCCACACCAGCTCATCACCTTTTATGCTTTCTATGACAAATCATATGAAACCTCTATGTACCTAAAAAACAAGGGCAGTTGAACAATATCTTCATTTTCTCCCCATTTCTTATTTTCTGTAAATAATGTTTTCTCTCTAAAAGTTTCCTCCCTCCTTCCTGAGATCTGCCTGAAAAACCCAGCTCTTAAAACAGAACATTTGGGGTTCAATATGGATTTACTCCACAGGAATTTTTCTTGGTTTCGTTTCCTAAGTATTTTGAATGGACAACTTCAACCAGATGGCACCTGAGAGAGTCCGTTGCAGTTTTGCATTTGCAGGACTGATATAACTTATCATCAACGGCAAAACTGCTTCTTTCGCTCTGTTCCTTATACCAGTCCTTAACAGCAGCCTCTTTGACAACACTGCTCAGTAATTAAAACCTGCGCTTGGGAAGCAATTCCCTTAACTGTGGAAATAAAAGATGCTGCTTCTGAGCTGCCAAACACCCACATTGGGCCAGGAAGGCACCCAAGGACCTGTCCCCTCCATGGTTTCACTGCAGGAAAGGGAGAGAAAACAGGAGAGTGATGCCACGCTCGGCCCTTGGAGAGAGAAGAGCCGCTTGGGAGCGCGTGTGCTCAAACTGCAGCCTGGGCTCATTGTAAATCTTCCCCCTGTGCAGCAGCTCTGCTTGCTTGATAAATGATGCTCCAGCCTGAGGTGTCAAAAGGAAAGAAAAAAAAAAAACCACTTCTTTTTTTTCCTCTACTTCTTTCTAGTTATTTTTGACAAGCTGGAAGAGAACAGGGGGAGAGGGAAAGGCTGATGCATGTTTGATATACACTTTTGACGGAGCTTTTACTTTATTATGTTTAATTGAAAAGTGTTAATGTCGCCCGACATGAATATTCAGCTGATGCCTTTTGGTACTGTTCCAGGAGTTACGATCGCCTGTGATTCCACTACGGCTTCTCAGCACGGAGCCCTGTCAAAGCCAGAGTGACAGTGGGGAAGCTATTAATTGAAATAGCTTCATTAATTAGTAATTAACAGCAGGGTAATGACTATGTCACACATCGTATTTCAATGAATGCCCTTCATGTGTTATGGGGCCTTTAATTAAAGAATATGCATTTTAATTAAAGGCAAGTTTGGCCCTTTGGCCTCTGGAATACAAAAGATGTTTCTAACTTTCAAGATGGGGAGGAGGAAAGGTTAGTGTGGGGAAAAACAGGCCGAGTACAAGTCATTTCAAAGTTAAGCTCCCACTGCTGCCGTGCCCAGAGTGTGATTCTGGGCTCCTGGCTGGGTGAGGAGCAGGCGCTGTGTTTGCCGAGTCCAAGCAAGTCATGTCTTTGCACCTAAGGTTGTGCTGGAAGCCACTCTGCCCCATGGCCCCATTCGTGTCCGACCAAGAGAAAATGCAGATTTGGGGGATTTTGGAGCAGCTGGAGCACAGTTCTCATGCTTTGTGGTGTTTCCTCTGGAATAAAGTTCCCATCACACTTGAGGTGGACACAGAAGTGGGAGAGGATCATTTCCATGTGCCAAAGACAATAAATTACAACAGATTTTGGTCTTTGTATACTCTGCTGGTTAGGATTTCCTCCCTGGGACTGGAGTGGGCACAGTGTTGGTTTCTGTTGGCCGTAAACACTGCTTTTTCTGGAGTGATCCCACACACGCTTGGAAAGACAATTTGGTGGTTTGAAATATATGGACTATACAATGACCATCAAGGGAGAGCTTAGGAAAACAGATCCAAGGTGCCTGAGAGCTGTTTACAGTCTCAAGCAAAAAAACCCCAAACCCTGTAAAACAATGAAACCTCAACCCAATCCAACAAGAAACAACCACAAAAAGGGCTACTTTATATTTTTATCAAAAATCACTTATGTTTTAAAAACAATAAACTTCACAGAATCACAGAATAACCATGTTGGAAGAGACCCACTGGATCGTCGAGTCCAACCATTCCCACCAATCCCTAAATCATGCTCCTAAGCACCTCGTCTACCCTAACCTTAAACACCTCCAGGGACGGTGACTCAACCACCTCCCTTGGCAGACCGTTCCAATGCCTAACCACCCTCTCCGAGAAGAACTTTTTCCTAATCTCAAGCCTAAATCTCCCCTGGCGGAGCTTGAGGCCATTCCCTCTCATCCTGTCCCCTGTCACTTGGGAGAAGAGCCCAGCTCCCTCCTCTCCACAACCTCCCTTCAGGTAGTTGTAGAGAGTAATAAGGTCTCCCCTCAGCCTCCTCTTCTCCAGGCTGAACAACTTCAAACTGTTCCCTTTCAAAAATAAACTCTGCTCCCATGACATCATGATCTGAAAGACTGAAGAGAAGCTTCCCAAATGCGACGAGGATTAGATGAGTGAGATATCGCATTTCAAATAGACAATGGCATATCAAAGGTGGCTCCAGTCTGATATTGAAATACCCACCCAGGAGGGCTCCTGACTGGAGGAGGCAGAGGTGGTCGCTGCTGCTGGGGGTGCTCAGAGAGAAGGTGGGAAGGATAAGAAGTAGCCTCATGTCTTTCTGAAAGCAGCTAGGGTTTGGTTTGGGCCGTTGTAGGTTTTGGGGAGCACATCTGCTGCTCCTCGATAATGATGTGGGTTGGAAAGTAACTGTTTTGCTCTTTGCTGCTGGAGTGTCAACAGTGTAATCTTGTCTTTAACCAAACCCAGAAATTAATTTAGTAATGAACTAAGAGCATCTTGTGCCTCCCCACCCGACTTTTTCCAGAAGGTTGTGGCTGAGGCATCCTTTACCTTGCTGTGACATTGCCAGTGTGTCTGGGGATGTTCTTCCCCACCAGGGGCTGATTCCTCTGTCCATCACGTGGTGAGGATGCTGTTTCCCTTGAGAAGACTTGACGTTGTCTCAATTTATGGGCTACAGAAGAAATTGTGCTAAAACTTAGTCATAAAAGCCAACAGTTTCACCAGGTGAAGATAATTTATACTACTATTTATACTAAAATATGACCCTCTTATTGCACTAGAGTGCTCAACTCCTTTATTATCTCTTTAGCCTCGTTGGAAAGGGTGCAGAGAGATCCGCAAGTCCTTGATACCCAAGAGCACTGAGACCTCCTTGGGTCTTGGCATGGGCAAACCCTTCCAGAACTCCCTGTACCCCCAAGGACGTGACAGCTGGAGACACACACGTGTGCACCGAACTGAGAACTTGGTGGCTGTGGTGGGGAAGAAGAAGATGCAGAAGAGATAAAATTTGGAGCAAAGTGGACTAGGATGGTGAGATACCATCTACCAAGTCCCTTCTGCTGCTCTATGGAAGTGAATGGGGAAAACAAGTGGATATTGAAATTCAGAGTTAAACTTCAGAGAAGCTCGAGGAGGGAAAATGTGGGTATTCAAGTATGGTAATTAAGGTTAATAACATAAAATAACTTAAGCAGACAAGCAATACTTTATATTATATTTCTCTGGCATCTTTACTGGTGTCATACTGGGTTTGTCCTTGTGTCCTGGATCAGGAAGATCCCATTCACCATGAGTAAAACCAAGCATGAGGGACTATTTTAAAGATCATCTTGGGTTTTTTTTCTGTTTCCTAAAGTAAAGCTGTGGGTATGAAATTCTGACTCAGGTGGGGATGTAAACTGTACAGACATAAATGATGTACTGACTTTGCAACAGCAGGTATTTAGTGTGACTGTTGGAAGCTGAACCATGTTTCTGTTCACTGCTAAGCCTTGTGTGTGCACATTTTGCTCTTACACTCGCTCAGACACTAAGAACAGCATATTTTAAGCATATTGTCACCTTTAGGCCCTACATCCATTCAAGACCCTCTGGGTCTGGTTTCTCAGCCCGTTCTAAAGTTGTGACCAAGCTGGAGGGAAAAGTGCCATCACAGTATGTGTCAAAAAGAAGCCTTTGGTTTTACCATGATTGCTTATACGATTGTTAAAATGCTGGGGGTGTGCTCAGCTGTGTATAAAACACGGAGATCAGATATGCCTCCTGAATAAGGCTGCCTGAAAAATCATATATGAATTTTTTAAAGGAAAGTGGCTCCTTAGGTAAATAAATTTTAGTGGCACATAGAACACCAAAAGGCACAATGGCTTTTGTAAAAATAAGAACCGTCTTGTTTTCCGGTTATCTAATCTTGTAATGCTGGCCAGATTCACCTTAACAGAAAAACCCTAAATGAGTCTTCATTTCTTTCAGCAATTCTAATAATAAATCCTGATTTAGGGTCAGTCTTGACAGGCCAAACCTAAAGACACCGAGCATGAAATGCCTAGATTGCCCCAGTCTAATCCCCTTTCTTGCTGAAGGGCAGAGAGATACTTGGGGTGCTTTTAGACGCAGCTCTTGCAGCTCTGAAGTTGGAAAATTCATCAAAATACAGTCAAATCCCTGTTCAGATGTGACACAGACTGGGACAAAGGAGCCTGGCTGGTCTCCGGGGGACATCTCAGCCACAATTTTCCTTTCTATTTGCAAACACACCCAGAAAGTCCAACCTGGATGTGACCCACCCGGTGCAGAGCAGACTTTGGCCCTGACTCATGGCAATGGAGATTCAAGTCTGTTCTCCAGCTTGGAGACTCTACCATTAGTCTTCCCATTAGGTGCAATTCGTTAGGATAATTGCAGTCATGGCAGGAAGGCCACCCAACACCCCTGCCCTCGGCCGGGGGAGGCCACAGCCTGGTGTCTTGATGCTGAAGCCAACTCTGGAGTCCAGCCAACGCTGCTCTACACTTTGGCTCTACCTGGGAAGAGCATCATGGCAGAAGAAAGACAGATTTGTATCCTATTTACAGGTTTAAGTGAAATCCAAATATCCCCACAACATGAGCTGAAAACCCATGTAAATGCCTGACCTTGCTCTGCTTTCCCTCTGTTGTACAACTCCAGGAGGGGAGCCAACTCATCCCTTTTTTCCTCTGCTATTTTTTTAATACCTTGTTTGTTGTGTACCAGAAGTCATCTCATCACTTTCAAATCAAACATTTCTTTCCTTTCTGCTCCCAGAAATTAAAATGTGGCAAGGTCTTTTCTTTTTTTTTTCCCTTTTTGTTTCTGAACAGCAAGATTAAAAGTTGTTTGAAGAATAATGTTTTCCTAAGTTTTAGCTGACATTCAATTTTAATGACTTTTTAAACAAAGTAACTATTAACTGCACATCGTTTTATAGTTTCCTGATGTCTGACAGGTGTTTTTGCCCATGTGGGAAACAGATGCTAATAACATTTTCCCTAATAGCTCATAAATAATAAGCATTTAGCATTTCCCTTTGTATACTGCTCTGTCAATAGCCAATTTACTTTTCAGAAGCCACAACGTTTTCCTGTCAATCAGTTTTAGCCTCAGGCACTTTTTGGTGATTAGAAACCCCTTAGAGAGCGAGAACTCCAAATTAGTTTTAAATAAAAAATAAGAATATTCATGCTGTTGAACATCTAAAGGTAAAAAAAAAAAGATCTGGGTACATAAATATCACTGGTGGGGTATTAATACTTCATAGGAATAGAGTGACCAACTGCTCTCAGGAGAAATGCAGCAAAGACAAGCACATGGCACAAAGAAAGTAATGTATGCTGGAGAAAAATAACTTTTTATTTAAAAAGGGAAGTTATTTAGGGGTTTGCTAAAGAGCTTTAACTTCAGGAGAGATATATCACGTTTGGAAAACAAACGGCAAATCCTTAATGCTCTGTCCCTGGAAGTGTTCAAGACCAGGTTGGGTGGGGCTTTGAGCACTCTGATCCAGTGGGAGGTGTCCCTGCCCATGGAAGGGGTGGAACTGGATGGGCTTGAAGGTCCCTTCCCACCCAAACCATTCCATGATTCTGTGATTCTACATAGCGTAGCACTTGATGCCTACCACGGTGTCTCATTCTTTTAATGTGCCTTGGATCTAGGTCTGACATTCCTTCTCTTTCCGGAAGAGAAAAAGGGGAAAGGCAGAATTTTTTCCCTATGAGCAGAAGCAGTTACAGAGTTTGGAAGTCTGCAGTGGTAGGCACTGAACCAGAAGGTGCCTGGAGGACCACGGGAATTGCATGGAGCAGAGACCAGCTCTCCAGGCAGTTGTCCTCTGCTGGTTCATCCCTGCAGAAACGCTCCCTTGTCTACAGTGTCAGATAAGCGTCCACGTATCTCCTGTCTGACCTTTTGGGCTTCACTGAGATATCGATGCACCTCCCAGGTAAAACCAGTTTTAATAAACTCCATCTAAATTACTTACAGCCCATCAAAGACCACAATAAACAGCACTTTGGAAGAGAGAAAAACCTTGCGCTCCAGGATCCCAAGCTCTTTCTGGCAGTGATGTGTTCAGTTTTCACACCACCTTTGCATCACCTGGTGCTGTTGGGCCCCCAGCAGAGTTGTGGTCACCACTGGAGACAGGAAACCAACATGGATGGAGGTTGGCTCTGACACAGTTTGGCTTTTTCCTGCATAAATGAGCTGAAATTCATTGATTTCACTGTTCATTAGCCTTACGTCATCACATTGCACTGTAATATGTAGCTCTTCTGCCAAATTTATTTTCTCATTCATATTGCAAGAGAAATGGAGTGATGCAATATACGCCAGCCAGTACAAAAAGGCAGCACTTTATTTTAAGACCAAGTGGCCTCATTTACTCTAGCATATTGACCTGAAACTCCACAGCATGCTGACATCCCCTCACTACAAGAAGGATTTTGAGGCTCTGGAGCGAGTCCAGAGAAGAGCAACAAAGCTGGTGAAGGGGCTGGAGAACAGGCCTTATGAGGAACAGCTGAGAGAGCTGGGGGTGTTTAGCCTGGAGAAGAGGAGGCTGAGGGGAGACCTCATTGCTCTCTGCAACTACCTGAAAGGAGGTTGTGGAGAGGAGGGAGCTGGGCTCTTCTCCCAAGTGACAGGAGACAGGATGAGAGGGAATGGCCTCAAGCTCCACCAGGGGAGATTTAGGCTGGACATCAGTAAAAAATTTTTCATGGAAGGGGTCATTGGGCACTGGAACAGGCTGCCCAGGGAGGTGGTTGATTCACCTTCTCTGGAGGTGTTTAAGGCACGGGTGGATGAGGTGCTGAGGGACATGGTTTAGTGTTTGATAGGAATGGTTGGACTCGATGATCCGGTGGGTCTCTTCCAACCTGGTTATTCTATGATTCTATGATTCTATGATTCTATGATTCTATGATTCTGTGATTCTATATCTGCAGCTGCACTGAATATATCATTAAACCCCAAGGGGTCTTACTTAATCAAATATAAACATGAATAATGCAGTGACATAAAGTGCAGGTATCACATATATACAAGACAAAGGGTCAGACAGTGGGTTAGTTCTTCTGGTTGATTTTTCTTCTTGAATGAAGGAAAAGGAAACTTTTGCCCTCAAATGAAGTGATTCTTCAATCCCTGCCATCAAACGTGACAAAAGTGAGGTGACCCACATCACTCTCTTCCTCCACGAGCTCATTTTGTAGCAGCAGCAGTGTCACATCAACTCCTTTTGAAATGACAGCAATGAAATGGTTAATGGCCCTGTGAAATGACTATCCTCAGATTCAGCATTAGCACTAAGGTGGGGAAGCCTGGATTTCTCTAAGCAATTCAGGCTGCCTGGTTGCCCGTGCAGAAGGCAAACATGTCTAGTGTTTCAATTTGCATGCGGTGACCTACTAATAATAGGGGTGTTAATTGAGAAGAGAATCGCTCTAGTAGATGAGGAACAATTAGCTGATGCTCCTGCTTTTACAAACCCTACCATGGCACATCCATGCATAGGAGGCTGGAAATCACTTCTGCATATCCAATTTTTAAAGTTAAAAGATGGCTGTTCTGGAAGGGCTTCTGGCAGTGGCTGGGGCTCTGTGTTAGCTCTCGTTGTCCCAAAAAAGTCCCAGTGAGCAACCCTGGCATCATTTGATGTAGGGTATTGGGTTGTTCAATACCTTCTGTTCAATTCCCAACTTGACAGTCTCCTTGAACAGTACTTACACAGAATCCCAGTATCCCAGAATAGTGGGGGTTAGCAGGAGCATATCGAGTCCAATGTCCTGCTAAAGCAAGTTCACCCAGAGCAGGTTGCACAGAAATGTGTCCAGGCAGGGTCTGAATCTCAGAGGAGAATCCACATCCTCCATGGGTCAACTCTTCCAGTTCTCCCTCACCCTCACAGGGAAGAGGTTTTGCCTCATGTTCAGGTGGAACTTCCCACGTTCCAGTTTGTGCCTGTTGATAGTTGGACCAAAGAACAGTTGACGCTTGGTATTGCTGCAATCATAGCTCCTTTCCATGGTATGGGTGCTGATGGAGCACTAAAACCTGCGTGAAGACTGGAGACTGGCTCTCCAGATGGTGTAGGTGGGAATTGTCACTGCTCAGTAGCTCAGTGCTAAGAGAAAGAGGTCTGAAAGAAACCTGAAAGACTCAACAACAGTTTTCAGTCTGTTATTTTTCATTCATTTACTCTTTGATACTCTTCTCCCATCCAGGGCTGCTCAAGCTCCCACTGGGAACACCTCCTTGGCCAACCTCAACAGCCTGAAAATGAAGCCCTTAAAAACCATACACACTCTTATGAGACTTTCTCTTGCAAGTCAAAGTGATAGAGAGGAATCGGAATAATCCTAATTAGTTATTTCAGTGCATTTCACCCCAATTCTTTATGCCCCTGCACTAGGGAAGAATGCTGGGTCCCTTCCTTTCTCTGCTTACTACACACCAAATGGTAAACTGCCCTGACCAGCTATCTCGTTAGTTTTTCCTCTCTGAGCAGTTGGGTTGAAACATATGCCATTAGACCTGATGTCCCCAGTTAAAACCCCTGTCACATCACTAAATATTTTAGCAAATAAAAAAATTTTTAAACACGCGGCCAGATGTCCACACTGACATAGTGCTTAAGGCGTTTGACTGATAAAAAGCCAGGGCCCTTGGTAAGTGGGGATTTAAAAACATGTCCTGAGGCAAGTGTGTGATATTAAAAACATCCTGGGCTCTTTTGTATGGAGATTTGCATACGTTGAGGTTTTAAAGAGAGTGTCCATCTGTCACTGAGCATTCTCCCAACACAACAAAGCATTGATAAATATTTTGAACCGCAGTCACTTTTCAGCAGGCACCAGCAAGGAAGCAGAATGGTTTCAGCTGGGATATCCATCGCTTTGTGCAATAAAAGGAGCTTCAGTTTCACTTGGAAGCAGTGTTTAATATTTATGAGGATGACAGCCCCGTACAATTACAGAACTACAACCTGGCCCTTGAGTGATTCCATAAAAAGTATCAGCCAGCCAGAGCAAAAAAGAACCCTGAAGCTTTTGTTCTGGAAAGTCTGGTTGCTGGATGTAGTGACAGACCATGATCACGCTTCAGCAATGGTGGCACCCACTTGCAACACATGTGGCAGCAGGCCCGTTCTAGCATCTGTTGAAGCAATGGAAAGGCTCCTGCCAGCTTTCATAGCTCTAGACCAGCCTGGATGCAGCTGCATTGTCACCAAAGTGGATGAAATTAATTGTTCTTAGCGCGCTTGTTGGGAAGAAAGTCTCAAAAATCCAACCTGCTGCAGTCCTGTTCAGATCCATGGCATCAGCAATGGGTTTGTCTCTTTGGATTTAAGACAATATTCTCAGTTTGGGATGTGAGAAAACATAGAGTGGCAGCAAGGATGAGGATCAGGATGTTCTCACTATACTAGAAGGCTCAGCACAAGGAAGGCGTTTTACAGAAGGAAAAAGCAAGCAAGCATCACTCAGCGCCTTGAGGAGCAGGAAGTCTCGTATCAGACAGGACAGAAAGAATGGTCAGCTCTCCAAATTCCACATTTTTTATTTAGTTTTGCTTTTCCTGGTTGTCATTTTCCGAGGAAGTACCATATTCTTCTGATTCTCCAACCATCTAGAAGATCTGAAGCGCTTAACTGCGATGAGACAGTCACAGCACAAAATACACTTGCAGCAACTATTTTAGTTAATTAGACAATTACAGCTTAAGTATGCATGCATCTGAACAGATTGATTATATCAGTAGATTTCCAGCCTGTCCTTCTCATAGTCTTCCCTCCCTTTAATCTGAACCCATTTCTGAACTCTCCCTCCCTGATCACTGGCCTTTCTACACAGCCACCCATAAAACAGAGGGTTATTAATACTTGTCTTCTCTGTTTCTCTTGCAAAGCTGGTTCTAATGGTGCAGTAAATATTGCAGTGATGATGGTGGGACATGCCAGGTGGCAGATGGATATTTTTAAAGGTGCATCATGGTGGTCTTACAGAGTATGTGGGTTAAGTGACTGCATATCCATCATGACAGAGAAAAAGGAATCTCTACTGGGGCATGGCTGAAGATGTTTCTGTGTCTCATGTTAAGTGGTTTAACACCGGAGGAAAGGAGAGTTTCAAGAAAGCAAAAGGCAGACAACAATAGAAATCACCTGTTTCATTTGCAGAATACATATATTTATTGGAAAGGCATTGATTTTTTACCCCCAGCAGGCAATATATGTTTATGGCTGCTTGAAGGCAGCAAAACTATTTGCAAATATGCAGCTTAAGGGAACTCTGACCATCCTGCCTGTAGCTGTAGTACAGTTTCTATCCAAGTGAAGGACACTCGATAGGCCTTGGGACAAATCCTGTGTGTCCTGATGGCCAAGCAGCTACATCAGCTGTGTCAGTGGCTGTGGCATTAAATATAAGATTGCTTGGGAGAACAGGAGGATGTGACAGAGGAAAAATGGCTCATGACCAAATGAATTTCAGGTAGAAGATGGGAGATGATGTGGACAAGAATATCAGCCAAAGACATTTCAGTCCTAAGGCCAGAGTTTGGAGGTAAATGATTTAGCAAGAGGTGTCCCTGCCTGTGGTGGTGGGTGGAACTGGATGGACTTTGAGGTCCCTCCAACCCAAACCATTCTATGATTTTATGATTTAACAACCTGTTGGTTGGTGCAACCTTGATCCAGTGCTACTTGCTGGGGGAACATGCACGTTGTGTTTGTGTCAGCCAGAGCCCCACCTCGGCCAGCCAGTAGAGCCACGCCAAGTTATGTCAGATCAGACTCTTGCCAAAAGGGTATGCCAGAGAAATTAAGTGCTAAATAATTTTCTTTTGATACAGCCAATTAAAGGCAATTACACCACTGGTGTGAGCTGGGCAGGCCAGCACTGGGGCAAAGGAAAAATCATGCCGCACACCTTCAGCAGTCAGGGCTGAATTACTCTGTTTCTCCCAGTGATTCAAGCCATGATATGAGGGACTAGTTTGGGAGGAGAAGCTTTTCAGAGAATAAAATTCAGCCCTCACTAAATACATTTCCCATTTCCTCAAAGCTTGCTTACTGCCATCTCCCTAATTTATGTAAACTGGTCGTCAGAGCTGAATTAAAACCTACAATTAGCAATCCAGGAGGGCACGGCTGTAATTCAGACAGATGTGCCACTTAAAAATATTTACATAAAGCTTGTAGGGTAACCAGCACTCCCAGGGGGAGCCATCAAGTAAGCCTCCCGGCACATCAGCGCAGCCCAATCCAGTTCACAACACAATTCTGAATATGATTCTATGATTCCATGAATTCAGAGCTGGGTCTGGGGTGATGTCCACCAGCTCAGCTGCCTCAGCCTGCAGAGCACAACCTTGGTTTAGACTTGCAGACTGCTGCAAACACAGCTGCAGCCCTTGGGATCAAAAAGTATCAAGACCTAAAGAAGATATCAAGACCCTGAGTATTTTCTGGCCTTTTTCTCAGAGGAGGTGTGAGAAGATGCTCTGGAGCCAGTGGGAGTTTGAAGTTGCTCAGAAAAGCTCAAAACCATCTGAATACACCAGGAAAGCCTTGCTGCTTGCTGCACTGTAAGTTTATCAACAAGCATCCTCCTTGCACACAAAATTTAGGGCATTCTGAGCTTAAAATCCAGGCAGAAGAAAATGACATGGAGAGCAGGACAGGCTGGGAGAGTTGGGGTTGTTCAGTCTGGAGAAGAGAAGGCTCTGGGGAGACCTTAGAGTGGCTTCCAGGGCTGAAAGGGGCGCCAGGAAAGCTGGGGAGGGGCTCTTGATCAGGGAGGGCAGGGATGGGATGAGGGGGAACGGTTTTAAGCTGAAAGAGGGGAAATTGAGATGAGATCTTAGGAGGAGATATTTTCCTGTGAGGGTGGGGAGGCCCTGGCCCAGGTTGCCCAGAGCAGAGGTGGCTGCCCCATCCCTGGAGGGGTTCAAGGCCAGGCTGGATGGGACTTGGAGCAACTGATCCAGTGGGAGATGTCCTTGCCCAAGGCAGGGGTGGGGCTGGATGCTTTTAAGGTCTTTGGCAACCCAAATCATTCCATGATTCTACAAATATACAGAAAAAAAAGTAAAGTTATTGTCCAATCTTGTTTCTATTCTATCTGTGGCTTGACCAAAACTTTCCAAATTTGAATATACTTTCATTTTAAAATGGAAGTAATTTACTCTAAACTTGATTCATTTACTAGCCTTGGCAGCTGGAATATTCCAGCAATGGGTTTTCTTTGTTTCAGCACAATAGAAGTTGAAAAAAATACTGCAGACAAATTTTATTATTGCAGCTTTTATATGGGACATGGAAGTGCACTAGTTTAATACAAAGTCATTACTGCAGTTAAAACCATTAAGTTAATTAATATGGACATTTATTACTACCGATAAAAGATAATATCAGGGGATTTATAGAAACAATATATCTGTATATTCTTCCTCCTAAAGTCTCCATGAAGACAGGACTTTCAGTGGGGCGGAATATATTGTAATGGCACCTGTTATTGGGGTTTGCTCTAAAGGTAGGTCAAGGGGAACACTTGTAGGAGAGCCATTAAGATAACCCTGGCCCCAAGAGCATCAGGACTTGCCAAATGAATCCTTCAACCTTTATAATTATAATGTATTGAAAGAAGAATGAAGTCCCTTGGTCCTGCTGAGCCTTGAGTGGCAGAGAAGGAGATGTCAGCGTAACCTGTTTCTTTTATTGTGAGCAACTCCTCCACAACCAAATGTGGGGACAGTCTCTGTAAGGATAAAGATAATTCTGTAATCAGTTCTTCATCTAGAGAAAAGCCAGCAACTTTCAGCCCCTTCCACCTCCCCATATCTTCAGAGCTGAAAACCTCAAGTTGTCCCTGACTGCTCTTGGTCATTTCCTTGTACTGATGGTGGATAACAGTTGGGAGATGTGGCAATTTAATAAAGCTTTTCAAATGCAGACAACTGCAGAATGTGATAGAGGGGCCGTATCAATCACAGTAATGACAGACATTAGCAGAATGCCAAGTGTTTTGGTCTCAACAGATCTGTCACCGGTTTGCAGGCGGCAGTTGTAAGTACAGGTCTGTGCAACGGCCGCTCTAATTTAGTGCTGTCTGCAAAGCTGTCATTTTGGGAGAAGATTTATTGGGCTGATACATGTGATTTATGTCAGACAGTTTCAGCTTTGCTAACTTGTGTGTGACAATAGTAGTTAACAAGCAATTAAAATCTTTGGTCCATTGTGCTAGAAGCTACAGGATAGTTCCCTGGAGCCATCATTCAGCACTATCCTCTCTTAAAACTCCTCATTTTGGTGGCTAGGGGAGTATTTCAGGGACTGTCCTCCTTGGCATGGATGGTTTCTTCCTCTGCTTGAAATGGTGTGAAACTGTTCTTGGCGAGGGTGTGTTTAATTCTAATTTTCTAGAGTAAAAGGTAGCTCCACTTGCTCCACGGTCATGCTAATGGGCAGTACCTCCCACATATGTGCCTGCTTCTGCATGCATGTCGTGCTGTGGCCATGGTCTGCAGCCAGTGAGAAGCACTATGAGATATAATAATCCAAACAAACAACGTCTCATCTCATGGCAGCACATTTACTGTGACCCCTCTGCCAGAGAAGCTCCTCCAGGACCCCTCTTTCCACTCGCCCAAGGTGGCAAGCTGGTGACCCTCTTGGTGATGTCCACACATCCAAACTGCTGCTACCATACAAGTCCTGGGAGGAACTAGGCAAAAACTTGGTGCAACCACACTAGGATATGAAAAAAACAAATCATTTGGGTCAATTGTTTCAGGCAACATCTCCACAAGCCGCACTTGTGCTCCTGCTGCCATCATCCCAACGCCGCGCTCCGTCCTTCCCGCGGCTGCGGCTGTCAGGAGCTGCAGACGCTGATGAGCAGTAACAACCCTTTCTCCGAACCCCACGTCAGGGCGAGGAGCCGAAGTCAAACTGCTCCGACTGAAGTGCAGCCAGCCTAGCTGTGTGGTGGCGTGTTGAGCCCCTCTGCATGTTCCCATGAACCAAACTCTTTTAAATTAGACAGTACTTTGGAGATAATTAGCCTCATTGCATACACACAACAGCTCTCCCATGAATGATGCAGGCTTAATTACTAATGACAGGGCTGTGGTTTTTTTTTTTCTTCCCCTTCTGTTACAACTACAAGTGATGGTAAAAACACACCTTAGTGCATTTTTATCTGGTGAATGTTGCAGTTCTTCTTCCTCCTTTCTTTTTGTGGCCTTTTATATGGTACTTGAGAGACCAGGTTGTTTTTCCCATTACAAAATCAGCACAGGAGGCTGCAGGCAGGCAGAGTTTTCTGTGCGTAGATGATAATCTCACTAATCTTTACTGCATATTCAAATCCTTTTTGCTTGTTTAATGTACAAACTTTGGTTTGCAATAGAAATAATAATAGAGTTGTATTTCTGTACTTTTCAGCCTGTTAAAATCACAGGGAAATTTTCCAGGCAAGCAACTGCCCAGCACAAGGAGCAGCTATTGGGAAACACTGCATCTCTCTGCTTAACCAATAACCGGAGCCTTGACACATTTTCCAACATTTTGTCTTGCAGGGACAGTGTTTGTACACTACAAGTGAATATTTGGTGCTTAAAAACCAGCAAAGCCTCTCTCCTAACTCTTATTGTTGCCATCAGTCACTTATGTTCTGCCTGCAGAGAGACTTGAGCGGGGGAAGGTGCCTTGGGAGGACAAACTCCAGTGATCGGTGTAGTTCAGATCTTTGGTCCCAGCCCAGCTTTACTAGTATTGAGCCAGGCTTTTCTGGTATTTACAATTTTCCTGGCTGTTTTTCCATCTCCTTCCACCCCAGAGGCTGGATCCTTCCTTCTCCTACCCCAACAAGCCAGAAAAACCCTGGGGCATCAGCTGACTAGGCATCATGAGGGGAGTTCAGCATTTTGGTACAAGACGCGTAGAAGAGATCAATCTGTGCTCCTTTAAAATGTTGAATGGTTTCTTCCTTTTCAAGGCAAAAACTGTGTTCATCAGTTTGACTCCTCTTTTTTCCCATGGGGCTGAATTGTCTGATCCTTTACAGGCAGGACTTGGGTGTGAAGACCCAAGTTAACCCAGGATTCCTGTGGACATCCCAACACTGTCTGCAGCACTGAGCTCTGTAGCCTGTCTTACACGTAAGGTTGGGATGAGGCCACATTTGCTTAAAGCAAAGAGAAAAAAACCCTAAAGAACTAAACAAACCCTCTGGAAATACTTCTGCTGAGCAAAGGTGATCCGAGCTGACATTGAGAATTGTTTGATTTACAATAACAGGGAGACAATATTTTGCTAAGCCTCCCTGTAATACAATGTGTGTCATTTTAAATTTCCCATTACACTGAGCAATCTAATAAATAAATGCCCCATCTGCAATAAACATGAATCATTCAGTGCAGAGAAGCTCTCAGCAGCCCTGTAACAAATATCTTCTTCCTAATGGTCTTTGGGAGTCACCGATTAATTTGACTTTCAGCTGACTGGCTCTGAAGCAGAAGAGCCTGGCTACTGCCAGACAAGCGCCTGCAAGATGCTGGGTCAAACTCTGCAGAGATTTAGTGACAAATCAGATTTACAAATTAGGGACGTGCCGCTGTGTAAAGGATACGGCTCAAGCCTAGTGATTAGCAAGTACATGGTCAAATAGAATTGGCTACCAGGGGTTTTCAAGGCTTTTTTTTTTCAATGCCAGCAAACAAAAGCAGTTGTTTTACATGCTGCAGCCATGAAAGCCACTTTTAGAGAAGAAGAAAGTCCGTATTATTTGTCCCCTAATTTCTGCTGTTAATCTTTCAGCGGATTACGTGCACGTGAAGGTATTTCAGCTATCTTCTGCCCTCGTGCCAAAATTTGTTAGAATTTGGGATGGAATTTAATATGAGTAATGTTAGGAGAAACAGGTCAGAGTTTCAGATTAACACCAATAACCATAATGAGAACAGATGCTTAGATCCATCTGGAATGTAGATTTAATATGTTAAATTCATAGCTCAGCCCATGAAATGCAATCATCAGATGTTTACTGGTCCCAATTTAATGAGCGATTTTGGATTAAACAGGGGCCAAACAACAGGCCACCAATCTATATTAAATCTCTGCAAAATGAAAATTGCAAAGATTTACTTAGGGTCATTACACAGGAAAATTTAATCACAACCTCATCCATAATGTCACATCGTCATCAGACTGATAATTGAAATGCCATGTGAGGGATTATGAATAACCCTCTGTTTATGAAGATAGCTTTCTGATTATCTCTATGTCCTGTGAGTAACATAAAATATGATTTGTATTGATGTACATAGTCCTTGCCTAAAAGAAACCCGTTGGGGATCTGCAGAGAGAGTTTGATTGTTTTTACCTTCACTATTTATTGACGAGTGATGTTGGTAAGTGACATTATTGCCGCAATTTTAGAGCTTCATGGTAAGGTGAAGCCTTGAGTATAGACTTCCACTGCGTTACATGGCATCGCAGGGAGACACAGCTTGTGGAATCCCTGCAGCTCTGTGGGTGCTATAAAGTATTCAGCACATGATTTCAGTAAGCAAACACTGATTTGTCTAGAATCAATATTAATTTTTCAGACTGTATGTTCTCTGGGGCAAGAAATGTATCTCCCAGTGTTTACTAAACACTTAGTACATTTGGGATGTTAATGAGAGCACCCTTTGGATTTTGGTATGTTACAGTATATTAAACTCTTGGATAGCTGACAATTATATAATTGTGCATTGTACTGGATTATACAACAGACAAATTTCTGAGAGCATTCAGTTTCAGAAGTCCATCTAAATATTTATAGAGCATGTGCTGAGAGACTCTCTGTTCCAGCCCTGAAGGTGAATGCTCAGCTGAGATACTCCAGAAACCACGCAAATGAGCAACAGGCTCTTCTGGTGAAGAAGTCTAAGCGCTGCTGACAGACACGTGCTGCTACCACACTTTGCTTCCAAATTTTAACCTACTTCATTATTTAGTTCACATCTGCATAATCCATGCAGTCAGGAGATGACGCTCTGCTCTGCCACTGACCACCCTGATGGCCCTGGGCACATCCCCTCTTCCTTGTGAGGTGGCACCATGAAGTCAGCGTCACTGGGTGCAGGAGATGACCCAAGATGCTGTTAGCAGAACCATTAAGAGCCCTGCATAGAGGATGGGGTTTCTCATTTTCTTGTCTCACAGATGAGATCTCAAACTGAGTAACTAAACAAAGCTTTCCCTTGCCAAGCCTCAGGCAGGAGTGAGGATGAACCGAGCAGCTCATCTCCAAAAATGTGGCCTCCTCCTCCTCCCAGTTGCCCAAGCTCAGTCTGAACATGTCACACACCCTGGGATTCAGCTCTGTTCGGCGCAAGATCAGAAGGCAACTGGGAATGTGTGTGTTCAGGGCTGCTTTCTGTACTTCTTCATTGTCAGCGCCACAAAACTGATCACATCTCATGTGTTTTAATTGCCCTGCATATGAATTAATTAGCCCCTTTGTCAGAAAACAATTAGGCAGCAAGCTCAGGAACAAGAAAAGCCAAGGCAGAATAAAGACCCGAGTCTCCTGACTGGCAGGCAGAAGCCAGCAGTCCCTGTGAAGAGCATCTTGCATCCGAGCTGGAGAGCGGTGCCTGCAGTGGGACATCGGGACAGTCGGGTCTTTCTGTTGCTGCACCCTCAAGCAAAAGTTTGGATCGACTCCCCACATTGCCCTTATTTATCCAAATGTTAAACAGCTTTAGCCACATACATGCCCATATGGACAAAGTTTCCAGTGAGTCTCAGCCCACGTTGAGCCTAAATGGCTCTGAAAAACTTTTGAATCTCCTTTGTAGCTGTGCTTCTTAGCCTAGGAGTGATGTGCTCATCCATAAAACATTTGTTTCCAAGCTGATCTGTGCTCCTCTTTGACTGCAGCAGGCATCAAGCAACCACAGGTGGAAGGAGACAGATTTTTCGGTAACAGTAGGAGGTAGAAAAAAGCTGCACGCTTTGCAGGTGAAGGTTGGGAAAAGGCTGGCATTCAGCACTAGATGTGTCACCCCGACGTCTGGCACATTTACCAGTGTCTATGGCTGAGGATGCATGCAAAAAGTTGCTGTGTAATTGGATCTGCTGTAGTTAAGTCTAACATCACTGGAGGAAGGAGTGGAGCAGCCTGATGGCCCCACAGAGGAACATCAGAGCAACTGCCCTTGGGCACGGTTTATACATCAGTTTGGCTTAGGTCAGAAGGTGCCAAGTGACGTGGTGAGAGCACAGAGAAAGTGGATGTTGTAAGTTGTACCTACAGGGCTCATCGGAAAACGCAGGCTGAACTTCTTGCCCTGAGATTAATGCCAGGCTGCCAGGTTCTGCAATGGGGATGAGGTGGTTGCTCTGCCCCGACAATTGGCTCAGGAGAGCTGGAGCACAGATGGAGCCGTTTCCGTCTGGCTGGCCTGGATCAATGACCAGACCTTGGCTTTCATTATTTACACAAGTAGCACAGATAGAGCTATTAAAAACAAGACATCCACAGAGAATGGGGAGCCATACGCTGTGCATAATTTACATCAGAGCAGGCACCTGCACTAATACATAACCAGTGCAATTAAATGCAGATAAATAGGTAGGGCATATTCCTTCGTGTGCAAAGGGAAGAGAGAATGGTCTTTTAGAAGAAGTCCTTCTGAAATTTCTGGCTGTCCAACCATTGGAAAACCAAGGACCAAACCGCACTTGGATGGAATTTTACCCAGAGCGCTACATAACCAACTAAATAATGGGAAACAAAGTGCACTAAGTGGCCAGTAATGGGGTGGACGCCTTTTGCTAGTTAAACATAAATGATAATGCCCCGATACTTGAGCAAACAGCGGGTGCTTCCAAAATGCTGAAAGATGAGTAATTCAGAAAATTTCTGCTACCAAGGGTGCATGACCCTGACTCTCCTGACTCAGGAGAGAGAAGAAGCTGTGGTGGTTGAGGTGGGTATCTGCTGCTGCCACTATGGAACAAGATCCTTGCTTTCCCCAGGCATGAATGACAAGGGTGATGTGTACTCAACACACATGAGCTCTGCACACCCTCTTCCCATGCTCACATGCAAGAATCAGGCAGCTGTGCCTGCAAGTGGACAGTTACAGTCACTTTCTCGGGATCTGCATATTTAAAGTCTTAGACAGCATTACATCTCTCAGGCACCTTCTCTCCCACGGGCTGATCCGTATAAGCATCTAAGAGAATCGTACTACTGCCAGGCAATGTTTTGCTCCTCTAACAGATGTCCCTGTGTGATATTTAAACTCTGAAGTTCTAATCCTGCAATTACCCATTAGGGAGGTCATTATGCACATACCGGCACAGCAAACCGGGGTAGAGGTGGATAGTTTTCCTTACTCCCTCTTTTCCAAAGCTGGGATATCTTACTGAATTTCTCTGGACAGAAGGTACTGGAGTAGACTCAGCTTTGTGGTGATGACAGGACGCTATCAGCATTGAACAGTTGGGCTGAGTGCTGCCTCCTTTATTGCTGTGGATGAAAATATAGGCATTATTAATGGTTGATGGCATATGGGTAAAGTTCAAAGGTGCTGGGCGAGGGCCAAGTTATGCCCACGGCTGCATAGACACAGATATGCTCCCATGTGTGGGTCCCCCTGGAGCTACGGGAAACACGAACATAAATGCAAATACCACCGTGGGGACAAAGCTCTCCGGTGTGGAACAGGGCTGATACGGCAGAATGCTTTAGTGAATCCTGTTCTGTAGAAGCCCTCAGCTGAAGGAGACAGCAGCCACAAAATGGAGGTGTTAAAGAGAACTGACGCATCACATAAACTCCAGCTGTCGCCTCCAGTCAGCGTCTCTTCTCTTTCCCCTCTCTGGCACTCTTCTCTTGGCTAATAGCCCTAATGATTAAGATTGAAAACACTTTTTTTCGTCTTTCGCTTTCAGCCTCACAGGTTGATTTGTATTTTACTTCCTTTTCTTCCTTAAACAGTCTTCATTTTGCTTCAGCAAGCCCAGATCCATAAAGATAAGTGTATGTGTGCATGTAAGATCATGGGCTTTAAATGAACAAACACTCATTGTCTGACAAACTGGCCAAACAGCTGTAAATCCATCTCCATTACAGATACATCGAGACACTGATCATTCACCCCTACACCTTGTGATGATCTGTTGTGCAAAGAAATAAAAATCTTTTAAATTCTTGTCTATCCTTGTCTCAGAGGTGATGTGAAGTTACCCAGCGGTGAAGAACGTCACTTCCCAAAGTCTTATTCTGTCCAAGTAAAATGGTTGATAAATTAATGTAAATAACCTACAGGATTTTGCTTTAAATGGTCCACCACCATTTAGAAATCTCATAAAGAGAACGAAGCAACAAGAAAATGCTGTAGAACTGTTCCCTTGAAGTTGTTTTTTTTCCCAATAATGGCTATTTTGAAAATATACTCTGCTTACATGAGCAACACACAGAGAAGAGTAAAAAGCGACACATTATCTTTCCAATGACATATTTAGCCAGTTATTCAGGCTATAATGAAGCTGTGTAATGAAGTCAATGTCCTTGAAAGTTCTTCATCAATTTTTTTCTCATCTGTCAGCATATCCACTTGCCGACACAATATTAATTAAACACAACATTTCCTGGAGTGTTGAAGTGAAGTCCCATCACTGATAATGAACAGGTTTAGGAGAGTCACATCCCAACAAAATTACTTTTTAAACCAGCCTTATTAAGCAGAAAATTAGACCTAAATCACCCTACAACATCCTCATTAAAAGCCACTGATCCTTGGCTGCTTCTATGTTCTAACATCTTTAATTAGCAAACTGCTAGTCTATCTGCCATGATAAATGCTATTAATCTTACCTTTCATTTGCTTTCTCTTAACCTATCATTTGCCCACTTCAGGGAGACAGACGCTTCCACCAGCATTCATTTTATTGCATCTAATGTCCTTGTAAGGAAGAAAAATGCAGTAGTCACAGGTTAAACGTGATGACTCTCTCCACCCTCACGCCATCACTGAATTTCAGGATTTGTAGATATCTCAGAAGGCAGACTTGCTGTGTTTCTGGGGCTGCTAAGAATGCTTTCTAGTAGATACATATAGAATACTACTGTCAAGCCTTGACAGTAATCCACAGTCAGCTGTGGGTCAGTGCCCTCTCTCTGCCCTCCTCAAACCAGGGAAGACTTATGGGAGTCAATTAAAAAAACTTCTGGGTGTCTGTGAAAGCTCCACCCAGGAAAAAGAAATGCTTTAAAAACACGTTTGTATTTTAGAATTGTAGCTACTACATCTACAGGCTTTGAGTAGCCTTTACATAGTGTGACAGCTTCACAGCTTCCGTAATATTTGTTCACAGAAGCTCCAGAATACATCAGGACAAATAACATACTGCATTGGGCCACTTTCACATTACATTAATCAGATGGAAGCAGGTAATGCAGTGCCACACTATGCATTTCAGAAATGCATTATTATTTGCTGTGTTGTCAGGTACCAAATGCCATCTTGTATGTGCACGGCTTTTTTTCCCAGTTTGTAACTATGGAATCGGGATTTTTCACAAGGCTCCTGCTGGCGAGATATTGTAGTGGGTCTACGCATCCTCTTCTTGCAGTAAATAACATCACCCTGTTCAGCTCACGGCTCCTGGGAAACAGAGAAGTACAAACTTGGCCTCACCCACTCAAATACTTTGTGTGATAAATTCAATTTGTGTTATTCAGTTGGTCTTTTCAATGGGCCTCTGAAAGAGGCTCTAATCGGGATTAATGTTACACATTCTGATTGCAGACGCTGTCTGTAACCTTCAAATTTAAGAGCGTAACTCTGAGGTTTGTCAGCATAATTTACTCGTTTTACCCCTATCCACTTACCTCTTTCATTGTTCCTATCCCATATTATTTAGTGATTACACTTGTGTCCCAAGGAATTAAATACTTTCCCTCGGCAGCTTTAATGAAATCTGCTTTTAATGTCACATTTCCTTAGGTTATTCTTTCTGATGGGCTGCTGCTTATTGCGGCCAGGTTATTCTAACTGCTAGGAAACCACAACCTTTTAAGCTCTTGTTTTAAGTCCTAGGCTGTAAGGTAGAGGTTTCTCTTGCTGTGTTTATGTGTCTGAAACCGGGATCTATCCTAAGCTACCTGTGCAGCTTCTGCAGTCAATGTCAAGAGATAAGCATCCCCAGAGGGTGACTTGTCCATCTACTCTATGGGACATGAATTACCCTCGGGAAGCTGTTATCTGTTATTCCTTGGTATGGAGACAGCCCAGGTTTAATTACTTGTCTGACTTGTAGATGTTGAGTTAGGTACAATAATCTGACTCCCAGTGATGTTTTTGGTCTGGAGCAGATGAGTCATGATTCGTATGCAAGAATCGTATTCGTGAAGCTGTGCTTTTCTAATGAAACCCTTCTCTCACCCCCAATATGTTTCCATTATCTTGCCATCAGGAAATAATTTTTCCTCCAGCACGCAAAGACACATGACATGCTCATTTAGTCACGCACATGCGAAACCAGATTAACTACTCCATAAATTAGTTAAAAGATTTTCCCAGAGAAAATGAAGAGGAAAGGCAAGTAATTTCCACTTTTAACTCCTGAATCATAGAATAGTTTGGGTTGGAAGGGACCTTAAATCTAGTTCCAACTCCCCTGCCATGGGCAGGGACACCTCCCACTAGGTCAGGCTGCCCAAGCTCCATCCAACCTGGCCTTGAACACCTCCAGGGATGGAGCAGCCACAGCTTCCCTGGGCAGCCTGTTCCAGTGCCTCACCTCTCTCATAGTGAAGAAATTCCTCCTTATACCTAATTTAAATCTGCCCCTCTCCAGTTTATACCCATTCCCCCTAGTGCTATCACTACAAACCTTTGTAAACAGCCCCTCCCCAGCTCTCCTGTAGCCCCTTCAGGTACTGCAAGGTTGCTACAGGGTCTCCTTGGAGCCTTCTCTTCTCCAGGTTGAGAATATATGAAGATACTCTGTCTGCACTCTCCATGACTATCTAGACAGATATCAGAAGCCCAGATCACTTAATTGTGATGATGGACTTTATGCAAAAAGAGGGTCTCCAGTCTACCCCATGCTATTCATATTTTTATCTCAAAGGTATTGACCACAGTGGGTTTTCTTCATATTTGGGTTAAGCTGTATCATCCCATGCCTCCAAATTTGGGATAAGCTGATCCTGAATTTTAACAGCCGGACCAAACAAAGCTCCAAACTTGTGGTAAAACCACATCTAAATTAAATCAAGATCAGAATAAACTTTTGATCTAACTCAAATAGAGTGTTTCAGGCCAGCAGCTAGAATAATGTGGTGAATGAATCATAGGCCGGTGTAGCAAACAGAGTGAAAGTCATTAGAGAGGCATCAGAAGATTTGTGACGGAAAAATATCAGCCTTTTCCATGACTGGACTGGTTACAGGGCATCCTTGTCTCATCAGATACCCCTCACATCACTACTAGGCTGAGCCACTTTCTGCTGGCCAAAGCCCAACAGAACCCCAGTGCCTTGGAGGAGCTTTTAGCAGCTTTTAGATTCTATTAAAGCGCAAAAACCGAGTGTTACTACTACAGCAGGACCTGATGGGAGTCACCTTCCCAAAGAGCAGATCTACCACGTTCAGCAAATGGGCACAGACACGCCTTTCCTTCTGGGCTGGATAAAATCTCTTCTATGCATTATCTGGTCCCCTGAGTTGTCTCCTTTTGACCAGAGCTCTCCTTGTGCCATCTCCAAGCAGAGTCTTTAATGCCATTGGGTAGATGAAATTATTTTTTCCATTTCAGTCACCTAAAGCCAGCTATTAGGAACATTCCAGCCAGCAGAAATGTGTGTGTGTGTGATCAGCAATGTCGGGTGTTACATGGGAAATCCTGGGAAGGGCCAGAGGATGGAAATCAAGTGCTAAAGCTCAACAGCCCAAATAACGCTGATCACAAAAAGCGGCTTTTATGAGGCTGGTACTTGCATCATTTGAAAATGAGAAGGTTCCCTGCGGTTAGGAGAGTGACACTGGTGCAAAATTCCTGTCAGAAATGGGTTAACTCCATGAAATAAAACCTGAAGGTTGGACATCAAACTGGGAGGGGAATTACAGGTGTGTAAGTATTATCACATGAAGATGAGTGAGAGCACACTGGGGCTGATTCAAACCCAAAGGCTTGGCTAAAATAGGGATGTGACTTGCTGAATAAAAAAAAAAAAAAAAAAATCCCTGCTAGAGGCACCTGCTTTCCTCATAGAGAGAAAAACTGTTGTTCAGGCAGTGACAGCAGCTCCTCCTCCCACTGGGTATCAGTCTTACTTCTTTCCTGGGGTTACCAGCTTTGTGCAGGACTCTCTCTGAGGCAGGAGCCTGTGGCTGCACCAGTGACAGAGGAAGCAGCAAAGGACAGCCCTGTGATGACACAGACAGGGGGTTTCACAGGCAGAGCCAGGATCTTAGTTGGAGTCTTTGCCATCTCCCCTCTTTCAGGGAAAGAAGCAAAGGGCACTGAGACAGGAGCTCAGGGAACCAGCAAGCTGCATTTTGCACTGAGGGCATGTTTCTACAGCAAAGTGTTTCATAAACTCTGGCCCAGATTCTCCCCTATGACTCGACTGCGCTCAGTGCAAGCCGAGGATTGGAGAACAAAGGTGGCTTCAAGCCACCTTTATGCTTCTCCACTCTGCAAGCAGCTGGGGACTGGCTGGTCCCTGGGGTAGGTTCAAGTTGCCCCAGGCTAGCACAGCGGCAGGAGATTGCTAGAAAATAGCCAAGATAAAGCTACACCTCCTTTTACACTTTTGTCACTGTTCCAGAAGGAACCAGGAGGTGACCTGGGTGACACCAGTGCCACAACAGAGGCTCAGTCTTCCCAGGGAACCCGGGTGTGCAAAGAGAGTAAATGTCAGCATGGATGCTGCCAAGGAAGCAGTGTAGTGTGCAGCTTATTTAGGAAAGCAGCAAGCTAAGATCATCTGAATTCAAATACGGTGAGCCACGCGCTCAAGTCAGTGTGTGTCCATGGGCAAACGCCTTGATCTTTTCTGTGCCTCAGGGCAAGGCAACTGGAGAAGGACGTCAAAAGCAACAGAATTTCACTAAAACGATCAGATGCTGCTTCCAAATTCGGTAAATATCTACAGACACTCACACTCAATGTGGTCCAGAATTAGTTTTTCACATATTTATGTAGCAGTCGTTCTGTCTGCAGGGTGGACCAGAACCCCACCGAGGGCAGAAACATTTATGGGGAGATAATTTGCAAAGAATGAGAACTTCAGCAAACGGCCTGGTCCTAACAAGTACACACAAGAGCTCAAAAAAGAAAGGAAAATCTCTTGCCTGACGAGGGATTTTGGTTTTGCTTTGGATGAAATAAAATGCAAGATGGACCCCATACATCTGCAAAGGAGATTTTCAGTCAAGATGCTCTTTGCTGCATTGTTTACTCCCCCAAATAGGGTATTTGTGAACCGCTACAACAAGCACCTGGAAGAGGAGCCAAGTCATACAGGACTAAGCTTGCCTATGTCGTGCAATCTCCCAGTACCAAGATTATTCCAGACAGTGCCACATTCAATCACAAAAAGCACCATTAGGAGTAATAGAGCTCCTGTAACTAAAGTGTTTTCTGTCCACAGATCTTCTAGGAAGCTGATTGAGGCAAGAGAGGGAAAAAGCCAAGGGGAGAAAACTTGTTAGAAGCAAAATAGTATTTTTTTGGACAGTGGTAAGGATGTAAAACTAAGCCAGAGGCCTCCAAGTCAGCAGCCATTTTAACATTTTGTAAGAGATTTTCATCTTTTCCCCCTACAGCCTCGGCTCTGCCGTAAAGCCCGAGCGCAGCCTCCGTGGCTGTCAGCCGCACCGCTCGCTTCACACTGAACCTGCCAGGAGATCAGCAAGACTTTAGGTAATATGATCCACAAATTGGTGGCATACGGATTTCTTCATGACACCTCTCTGAAGAGCACAATGCATGACATTTACTTTAACTACTACCCAATCAATAAAACCAGGACGGATGCTTTTGGAAACCATTGAAGCACAGATAGGCTGGTTCTCCATCGTTCTTCTGCCGCTGGCAGAATGGGAAACTAACACCTTGTCCTGTCCCAAGACATCACTTTCTTTTTTTAAGAATAAAATGATGAAAAATAATATTCATGGCTTTGTCGGGTTGAGCAGGTCAAAGCAATTTTTCAGGCGACCAGTGGTTTTTATGCAACGACGCTTCCTGTGCCACAGGCAAATGATGGTGGAACAAGTTTCATGAAAACATAATAAAGCATTCCAGTGAAACTACCAACAATTGATGGGGGCGGAAAAAAAGACATATTGGGCACAGAAATAACAAATCTATTTGTTTATGCACGGGTGCAATGACTGTAAAGGCATTATAAATATGCATCAACATATCACGCGTGCAGATGCGCGCTTTACACAGATAAACATGCCCCCACACACAACCACACTTATCAGGGCAACCTGATTTTGAAAGCGTTTTCTTCAATAATCAATTGACCGCTGTTTTCTTGCGGGCAAATCCAAGCACAGCAAAATTACTTACTGGTATCACGGAAGAGGAACTATTACTACAGACTACGGAGAAGTTGAGCACAAGTAAATTCTGATGAACACCATTACTGTGATTACTGCTTGTGCAAAGATATGCCCGCCTCATTGTCATTTCTTATACTACATCAAGCCAAGGCTGGTGGGGACCTAGTGCTGCTGTCGCCCAACTGACTGTGACCTTTTTTGGGTGACCGCGTTGCGGTGGGGGTTTTCCTACTCCTCTGGGAAAGCGTGAATAAAAAAAAACAAAAAAAAAAACCACACCAACCACAGAAGTGGAGATGCTAGGATGCAACGCAAGGTTTTAATAAGTGCAGGAATTAAACAGATGAGCTTTTGGCTTTTAAATGTCAGCGTTGCAACTTCCCTGTCATCCGCAGGAGAAAAGGGAAGGGGCTAAACATCTTGGGATGTGGCGAGTTTTAAGCCACATAATGATGGCGATAAAAATCTATAATGTCAGTTGCCTTGTGGCAATCAACAAACATTTCGCATTATGCTTGCATCTTAAGGTTTGCGGCCAAAAAACAGATTTGCCTTTGTCTCATTAAAATAACGAATGCAGTCCGAATGGATCTGCAACGATTCACTGTACGTCACACCAAATCACAACGCTTTTTGGAGCCAACTGACTATGGCCTCATTACTTTAGACAAAAGTGGGCTTGGAGGAAAAACTGGGGTGATGTTTTTTTGCTCAGCCATGTTTTTCCCTTTGAAATACTTAAGGCAAAAGATCAGTTTTTTTTCCCCCATTGGTAGCTGAGGAAGGTTGGGTTATATTCATAATACAATTCCATATCAATATACATAAACACACAAAACATTACTAATAGCATGGGGAAATAGAAATTAAGCAAATACAAGTGACATTAATGAAATTGATTTTAATGAACATGAATCACTGATGAAATTAAAGACTTGAAAATTAAAAGAAGCTGTTAAATAATAAAAATATATCTATATTTCAATAGAGCAGGGAGTTTGAAAGCCAGCATATTCTCCTCCTCTGCTGTGTAAGACACCACACACCTGTAGTTTGTCTTCTGCAACTCTTTGTTCCCCAAATTTCAGTACCTTAAGTGTTAGCAAAAAAAAAAACGGACTTTTTTTTTTTATCTGAAGCAGTTAGCAGCGATATTTCACCTAACTGATTTCTTTCAACGCTAATACTTAGGATTAATCTATTTGGCCTTAAAATTTTGAGAATTACACTCAAAACCAGTTAGCATTTCAGACAAAAACATTAACTCTGATTTTCTATTGTTAAATGCAGCCAAGAATACTTTAAAAATATAACTGGATAGTCTTAAAACTATATATTTATAAATACAAATAGAAGTAAGAATTTGGGGTAATGGGTAAAAGAATGTGAATTTGACCATGAAAAAATTTATATAAAATTCATGGTGAAAACCATACTTTGAAACAGCTAAATGAATGGCAAAGATCTCAAATCTATAAATATATTGCTTCCATTTTCTTTTATGCACATATGCTTTCTTATAAAGAGAAAATGCTTGATATTAGGCAATTCCTCTACAAAAATCATGCAAACGTATTGATAGCAAAACATTCTGTCATACCCACTGGGTATTTTTTATTTCAGGTCGGAGAAAAACTGCCAGAGAACCATTCATGGAACGACTGATTTAAATGTTACAAATCCCTGATTTTTTCATCTCCCTTTGAATGGAATGCCAAAGGGGATTAAAGACTGAAGCCATATCACAAACAAATTTACATTATTAAAATTACTGTAATCAAGAGTCTTTTTGAGCGTTAATCAGGATTAGTGAAAACAAAAAAAATCCCAACGTTTCTATTGTGCAGCACTAATCAGAATTCTATCAAATGACAGGTAACAGAGTAAAAGCAGTTTGAAAATTAAAAACATTGCTTGGTGTGTTCTAATATTCTTTAAGAGCACTTTCACTTATTTGAGATTGCAGCAATGATTTCTTGTGAATAATTCACATGGCAGGCAACAAGCCCAGGTAAAAATAAATTTCAGTAGCGCTGCGAAGTCCAGCCTCTGATTTTCAGGAAACACGCTTGTTTGAGCATTTGCTATAGGAAGGAAAAGTGAAACATGAAATGCTTGGTTTTGTTCTCCTACGGTGTAAGCTAAATAATCTGAGTTGTGGCCAACTCAACTAGAAACCCATTGTGTGTGAGAACCCAGCGAGACTCGCTGCAATAAGCAGGTTTGGGCTGAAGAACTGTGACAGCTTTTACGTGAGGTCATTATCCACCGCACCCTGCACTTTGTAGCTCTGCTGCTAGGCTAATACAGTAAAGGGATAAAGCTTGTACAGATTTTTCTGGTCCTCTGGAGCCTCTTGAAGAAGGCAGCATGACGTTGGTTTCGGAAACCACCACTGCGCTCTGGGGCATCAGGCTCCATCTCCCTGTCACCGAGATCACCAGAAATGCTGCCAACCAGTAAAACAGCAGCAGGACTGGACCCTATGTTCATCTCACCCTTGGAAAAATGTCAACTGCTACTTGAAATGGAAATTATTGAAATGTGTAAGTAAAGAACAATTTCCTCAAAATAATCTGAGAACAGCTGCCAATCACTCTCTAAAGTCTCAGATGCAAGCTTAGCAATGCAGCAATGTTCAGATATTGTGACAGTAAGTCAGAAAATCAGCCGTATGGATTAAGGAACAAGGAGAACTGCATGAGTCCCATGGCTTCTTTCTAGGATATCCAACTGATTTCCCTTTTCGCTGGTGTCTGAAGCAGAGAGCTGCCTTCCAGGCCCTCCATCTTCCAAGTTGTTGCTTCCCTCGGGTTAAACAAGCTTTTAACTTGCAAGCTCAAGACTGCTAATGTTAAATTTTGACTGATGCAGTGCAAACCGACAGCAATTTCCAACTCCCTGTTAGTAAGGTTATATGTACAGGTTAGTAAAATGTTAGTTTTGGTTAGTGACTAGAATTAAACAGCTTAAAAAAGCGACAGAGTGGAGCAGCCTCTCCTCTTCCTAATGATGCCGCATGCTGATCATTCTTGAAGTTCAAAGAAAACAACTGAAGTTAGAAAACAATATATTATCTTTTAATTAAAGTTGGCATTATATTTTTTTAAAAGTATGAACATACCAAGATACTGAATACATTAGGACACATGATCTGTATTTCAGTTCCATCTGAGCATACACCATAAACCCCTCTTGGAAAAAAAGCAGGCATCATAACAAGAACATCTGAGCACAAAAAAAGATCTTCAGCACTTCCAAGTCCTCTCTTTATATTCTCTGAAACACCAACAAGAAGCAGACATTTAAAACCTTACATGGTACACAAAAATAAGGTATTTTTTTCATATGCCAGAGAAGGGAAAAAACCAAATGACAAGTTCTGGGATCTCATCCCCAGAACAACCATGCATGTTTGTGAGGTTAGCACCAACGCTCCACATGCACAAATGCAATAATCAAATGCCAGCTTATCCCTTCCCAACAAAACCCTCTTCCCAGCAGTTTACAGCGTTCCCTTGGCAGTGGTTTCAGCAGAAGCTCAGCACAAAGCATAAATCACAGCAAAATAGACGCCCTCCTGGCAACAGAGACACCAAGGGCTCTGTGTGGGTTTCAGTTTGGGATGAGAAGAGTTAAAATCCTACAGATCTGTGGCAGCCAAAAGCCACTCACAATTCAGAAGGACTGAACTTTGAGGTTAAGTTAGTCAACTTTGCTTTAGTCTGTTATTCATTTGTTGCAGGAAAAGTTACAATTGGACTTCTTTTACCCATTGAATTAAAAGTCTATTAAAATTGACCTTAAAGTATAATCATTTACATGTTCCTCTAGTATTGCTTTTATAAGTTCTACATTTCCGTTTTCAGTACCTGCCCTTTTATTAGTACTTTTGATACTCAAGCCTGCTATTTTTTCAATCTAATTTTTCTTCAATGCAGGTTTTACCTTCTGCATTTGAAACCCCACACACAGCCTCCTGAGACTGTTTAATTCAAAGTGGGTTCTGAAAGAGCCTTCTGAATATTTCAAGGACTCTCAGAAGGTGGATTTTTAAGATACTAGGTATAAGCAAGATTTTACTCATGTAAATTATAGGAAAAGAATTCAACAATCACTGTATTAAAGCCCATTGCTCCAAAACCAGCTCATCACTAAGACTATGAAGACTTTTAGGCTCTGAAATTAGTGAGCTATTTTTTTTGCCATAATTATATGAGAAAGAAGCACTTAAAAATCCCATTATTGTCAGTGTAAGTCTTTAACCAAACCAAAACTCGTATTTAATAATAAGCCGTTAAAAACTTTATTCTCCAACTATTTTAGTTTTGGTGAAACTAATGTCCACTTAAATCCTCAATCGTCTATATTTTTAACCAGAAGTAATAAACATTTAGCTAAAAGTCATGATTCTTTTTTAAACTGACCTTGTTTTCAAAATATTATCTAGCATCAACTCAGTCTGCAAAATTGACCTTTGCTGATTTGCAGTTTCCAGTCATTTTTGCTTCAGTAGTGGTTTTGGGCAGCATTTGCTTTATCAGATGCCTTCTAAGAGTACGTTCAAGATTTTCTTTTATGGACAAAGGAACAACCGACAAACTGTTCAGCAAAACTTATTCTGTAAAACAAGAAGAAATTTAGACATAAAAATGGAAATGAGCAGGAACCAGCTTTAAGCATATGTCTTTATGAACGAGGCTTCATCACACACTTCGTTTTCCAAACACAAAAAGTCTTTTGGAAATGTATTAATTAAAAGCAAGTGCCATAGACAAGCAGCTTTAGAAGGACGGCAGCCCTTTTCAAATTAGCATAACACTAGCGACAGGCATGGAAATTGGTTTAATAACCCTAAATAGTTCCACCCTCCTCCTAAGACAAATGGCCACGGACAGCTCTACCCCCTCAGGCTGCGGCTGTACCAGTTTGCGTGGTTGCTCTGACATTGAGTGGGTATTCCAATCCGAACAGAAATCACCAAACGCGCCTCAATCATTATTATTATTATTCTAGACTGACTAGTGAAGTATACAAGGCACCAAAGCGTTAACCATCGTAAAACAGAAAAGCCAAAGGAAACCAACACAAGCCACATCAACAAACTTGGCCAGAGAGGGGCTGACTTTGCAACTTGGACCAACACAGGCAACACTTGGCAAGAGATTATGAGCTTAGTCAGGATATCGAGTGGCCCAAACCCCACACAGAGGGCTAGGGTCACACTTTAGATATAACAGAAAACCAAGCCAAAAGGATAAGCAGAGTCTTTAAGCGATTTCCTTCCCTGCTGTGTTTTACACGGGTGTCCTCAGAGCGAAGCTTGATGCTACACAAACCCCTTTCAAACACCACTCTCGGCATTCTCCAGCAATTGTCAAAATACACAACCTAAATCTCTACCTACTTAGCTCTAAACATCAGGCATAAACAACATTCCTTTTTTTTTTGCGTGCCCACGATTAATGAGAAACTGGAGAGAAACCAAATCCCTGCTGATAAGGAGCTGCACATCCACAAGTTTTCCCTAGTATTCCGAATATTCACCTAAGAGCACGCAGCCGTTCCTCCTGCCACCTCCGACTCTGCTTTCCTTTGCTTCAGCAGGCGTTTGGCTTGGGCTGCCAACTGGTTTTAGAGACATGTAGGACAGAGAAAGAGCTTATGCATGTCTTTTATTTATTAAATACATATAAATATGTTAAGTGACCTTTCGCTCCGTTTATCATGAAGAGCAATGACTTTGGAAAATCATCTGGAAAACTTAACCGAGCTGAGAAATGGGCAAAAAGCAAGCATTAGCGTACAATCACAGG
>JAUNZM010002146.1:0-13468 GCA_033459285.1 Clamator glandarius | reverse complement strand
CCCCCCCCATTAATTAAGCTGGAAGGGGGGGGGTCAAGGCATCCCCCCCCCATTAATTAAGCTGGAAGGGGGGGGGTCAAGGCATCCCCCCCCTTAATTAAGCTGGAGGGGGGGGTCAAGGCATCCCCCCCCCTTAATTAAGCTGGAAGGGGGGGGGTCAAGGCATCCCCCCCCCTTAATTAAGCTGGAAAGGGGGGGGGTCAAGGCATCCCCCCCCCTTAATTAAGCTGGAAAGGGGGGGGTCAAGGCATCCCCCCCCCTTAATTAAGCTGGAAAGGGGGGGGGTCAAGGCATCCCCCCCCCTTAATTAAGCTGGAAGGGGGGGGGTCAAGGCATCCCCCCCCCTTAATTAAGCTGGAAAGGGGGGGGGTCAAGGCATCCCCCCCCCTTAATTAAGCTGGAAAGGGGGGGGGGTCAAGGCATCCCCCCCCCTTAATTAAGCTGGAAGGGGGGGGGTCAAGGCATCCCCCCCCCCTTAATTAAGCTGGAAGGGGGGGGTCAAGGCATCCCCCCCCCTTAATTAAGCTGGAAAGGGGGGGGGTCAAGGCATCCCCCCCCCTTAATTAAGCTGGAAAGGGGGGGGTCAAGGCATCCCCCCCCCTTAATTAAGCTGGAAGGGGGGGGTCAAGGCATCCCCCCCCCCTTAATTAAGCTGGAAGGGGGGGGTCAAGGCATCCCCCCCCTTAATTAAGCTGGAAAGGGGGGGGGTCAAGGCATCCCCCCCCCTTAATTAAGCTGGAAGGGGGGGGGTCAAGGCATCCCCCCCCCCTTAATTAAGCTGGAAGGGGGGGGGTCAAGGCATCCCCCCCCCTTAATTAAGCTGGAAAGGGGGGGGGTCAAGGCATCCCCCCCCCTTAATTAAGCTGGAAAGGGGGGGGTCAAGGCATCCCCCCCCCTTAATTAAGCTGGAAGGGGGGGGTCAAGGCATCCCCCCCCCTTAATTAAGCTGGAAGGGGGGGGGTCAAGGCATCCCCCCCCCCTTAATTAAGCTGGAAAGGGGGGGGGTCAAGGCATCCCCCCCCCCTTAATTAAGCTGGAAAGGGGGGGGGTCAAGGCATCCCCCCCCCTTAATTAAGCTGGAAAGGGGGGGGTCAAGGCATCCCCCCCCCTTAATTAAGCTGGAGGGGGGGGTCAAGGCATCCCCCCCCCTTAATTAAGTTGGAAGGGGGGGGTCAAGGCATCCCCCCCCCTTAATTAAGCTGGAGGGGGGGGGTCAAGGCATCCCCCCCCCTTAATTAAGCTGGAAAGGGGGGGGGTCAAGGCATCCCCCCCCCTTAATTAAGCTGGAAGGGGGGGGTCAGGGCATCCCCCCCCCTTAATTAAGCTGGAAGGGGGGGGTCAAGGCATCCCCCCCCCTTAATTAAGCTGGAGGGGGGGGTCAAGGCATCCCCCCCCCTTAATTAAGCTGGAGGGGGGGGGGGGGTCAAGGCATCCCCCCCCCCTTAATTAAGCTGGAAGGGGGGGTCAAGGCATCCCCCCCCCTTAATTAAGCTGGAGGGGGGGGTCAAGGCATCCCCCCCCTTAATTAAGCTGGAAGGGGGGGGGTCAAGGCATCCCCCCCCTAATTAAGCTGGAAGGGGGGGGGTCAAGGCATCCCCCCCCCCTTAATTAAGCTGGAAGGGGGGGGGTCAAGGCATCCCCCCCCCATTAATTAAGCTGGAAGGGGGGGGGTCAGGGCATCCCCCCCCCTTAATTAAGCTGGAAGGGGGGGGGGTCAAGGCATCCCCCCCCCCCTTAATTAAGCTGGAGGGGGGGGGGTCAAGGCATCCCCCCCCCCTTAATTAAGCTGGAAGGGGGGGGGTCAAGGCATCCCCCCCCCTTAATTAAGCTGGAAGGGGGGGGGTCAAGGCATCCCCCCCCCTTAATTAAGCTGGAAGGGGGGGGGTCAAGGCATCCCCCCCCCCTTAATTAAGCTGGAGGGGGGGGTCAAGTCATCCCCCCCCCCTTAATTAAACTGGAGGGGGGGTCAAGGCATCCCCCCCCCTTAATTAAGCTGGAGGGGGGGGGTCAAGGCATCCCCCCCCCTTAATTAAGCTGGAGGGGGGGGGTCAAGGCATCCCCCCCCCTTAATTAAGCTGGAGGGGGGGGTCAAGTCATCCCCCCCCCTTAATTAAACTGGAGGGGGGGTCAAGGCATCCCCCCCCCTTAATTAAGCTGGAGGGGGGGGTCAAGGCATCCCCCCCCCTTAATTAAGCTGGAGGGGGGGGTCAAGGCATCCCCCCCCCTTAATTAAGCTGGAAGGGGGGGGTCAAGGCATCCCCCCCCCTTAATTAAGCTGGAGGGGGGGGGTCAAGGCATCCCCCCCCCTTAATTAAGCTGGAAGGGGGGGGGTCAAGGCATCCCCCCCCCCTTAATTAAGCTGGAGGGGGGGGTCAAGGCATCCCCCCCCCCTTAATTAAGCTGGAGGGGGGGGTCAAGGCATCCCCCCCCCTTAATTAAACTGGAGGGGGGGGGGTCAAGGCATCCCTCCCCCTTAATTAAGCTGGAAGGGGGGGGGGGTCAAGGCATCCCCCCCCTAATTAATCTGGGGGGTAATCAACACCCCCCCCCAAAATTAAATCGGGGGGGGCACTTGCCCCTCCCATTCCGGGGGGGGCGGGGCTGTGGGGGGGGCGTTACTGGTCCCAGTAAAGGTCCCAGTAAGGTCCCAGTAAGAGTTACTGGTGGCCCCCCCCCCCCCAAAAAAAAAAAATGGGGACCCCCCCCGGGAAGAACCTCGTGATTTTTGGGGCGACTGGTCGAACTGGGGCCCCCACCTTGAAACTGGCGCTGGAGGAAGGTGAGGGGGGGCCCCCAAAATTGAAGGGGGGGGCCCAAAATTGAAGGGGGGGCCCCAAAATTGAAGGGGGGGAACCCAAAAATTGAAGGCGGGGAACCCAAAATTGAAGGGGGGGGCCCAAAATTGAAGGGGGGGAACCCAAAATTGAAGGGGGGGAACCCAAAAATTGAAGGGGGGGAACCCAAAATTGAAGGGGGGGGCCCAAAATTGAAGGGGGGGAACCCAAAATTGAAGGGGGGGAACCCAAAATTGAACGGGGGGAACCCAAAATTGAAGGGGGGGGCCCCAAAATTGAAGGGTGGACCCCAAAATTGAAGGGGGGGAACCCAAAATTGAACGGGGGGAACCCAAAATTGAAGGGGGGGCAATGGGAACCCCAAAAATAGGAGGGGAGGGGGAAGAGACCCCGAAATTTGAGGGGGGAGGGGGTAAAAGGGACCCCAAAATTGAAGGGGGGGCCCTCAAAATTGAAGGGGGGGCCCTAAAATTGAAGGGGGGGCCCTAAAATTGAAGAGGGGGACCTCAAAATTGAAGGGGACAATGGGGTTTGGGGGGCCCCTGGGTGCCCCATAGATCCTGGGGGGGGGTGTCAATGGGGTTTGGGGGGCCCCTGGGTGCCCCATAGATCCTGGGGGGGGGGTCAATGGGGTTTGGGGGGCCCCTGGGTGCCCCATAGATCCTGGGGGGGGGGGGTCAATGGGGTTTGGGGGGCCCCCGGGTGCCCCATAGATCCTGGGGGGGGGGGGTCAATGGGGTTTGGGGGGCCCCTGGGTGCCCCATAGATCCTGGGGGGGGGGGGTCAATGGGGTTTGGGGGGCCCCCGGGTGCCCCATAGATCCTGGGGGGGGGGATCAATGGGGTTTGGGGAGCCCCTGGGTGCCCCATAGATCCTGGGGGGGGTGTCAATGGGGTTTGGGGGGCCCCTGGGTGCCCCATAGATCCTGGGGGGGGGGTCAATGGGGTTTGGGGGGCCCCTGGGTGCCCCATAGATCCTGGGGGGGGGTGTCAATGGGGTTTGGGGAGCCCCTGGGTGCCCCATAGATCCTGGGGTTGGGGGGGGTCAATGGGGTTTGGGGGGCCCCTGGGTGCCCCATAGATCCTGGGGGGGGGGTCAATGGGGTTTGGGGGGCCCCTGGGTGCCCCATAGATCCTGGGGGGGGGGTCAATGGGGTTTGGGGGGCCCCTGGGTGCCCCATAGATCCTGGGGGGGGGGGGTCAATGGGGTTTGGGGGGCCCCCGGGTGCCCCATAGATCCTGGGGGGGGGGATCAATGGGGTTTGGGGAGCCCCTGGGTGCCCCATAGATCCTGGGGGGGGTGTCAATGGGGTTTGGGGGGCCCCTGGGTGCCCCATAGATCCTGGGGGGGGGGTCAATGGGGTTTGGGGGGCCCCTGGGTGCCCCATAGATCCTGGGGGGGGGGTCAATGGGGTTTGGGGAGCCCCTGGGTGCCCCATAGATCCTGGGGTTGGGGGGGTCAATGGGGTTTGGGGGGCCCCTGGGTGCCCCATAGATCCTGGGGTTGGGGGGGTCAATGGGGTTTGGGGGGCCCCTGGGTGCCCCATAGATCCTGGGGTTGGGGGGGTCAATGGGTTTTGGGGGGCCCCTGGGTGCCCCATAGATCCTGGGGTTGGGGGGGTCAATGGGGTTTGGGGGGCCCCTGGGTGCCCCATAGATCCTGGGGTTGGGGGGATCAATGGGGTTTGGGGGGCCCCTGGGTGCCCCATAGATCCTGTGGGGGGGGGGGTCAATGGGGTTTGGGGGGCCCCTGGGTGCCCCATAGATCCTGGGGGGGGGGGTCAATGGGGTTTGGGGAGCCCCTGGGTGCCCCATAGATCCTGGGGTGGGGGGGTCAATGGGGTTTGGGGGGCCCCTGGGTGCCCCACAGATCCTGGGGTTGGGGGGGTCAATGGGGTTTGGGGGGCCCCTGGGTGCCCCATAGATCCTGGGGGGGGGATCAATGGGGTTTGGGGAGCCCCTGGGTGCCCCATAGATCCTGGGGGGGGGGATCAATGGGGTTTGGGGAGCCCCTGGGTGCCCCATAGATCCTGGGGTTGGGGGGGTCAATGGGGTTTGGGGGGCCCCTGGGTGCCCCATAGATCCTGGGGGGGGTGTCAATGGGGTTTGGGGGGCCCCTGGGTGCCCCATAGATCCTGGGGTGGGGGTGTCAATGGGGTTTGGGGGGCCCCTGGGTGCCCCATAGATCCTGGGGTTGGGGGGGTCAATGGGGTTTGGGGGGCCCCTGGGTGCCCCATAGATCCTGGGGGGGGGGGGGGTCAATGGGGTTTGGGGGGCCCCTGGGTGCCCCATAGATCCTGGGGGGGGGGGGTTGGGGTGGGGCCCGAGTCTGTGTGGGGCTGATTGGGCTTATCTAGGGCGGGGGGGGGGCTGATAAGGGGCCTGTGGGGCTGATGGGGGGGGGGGGAGAGAGCTGCTATGGGGCAGAGAGAGAGCTGCTATGGGGCAGAGAGAGAGCTGCTATGGGGCAGAGAGAGAGCTGCTATGGGGCAGAGAGAGAGCTGCTATGGGGCAGAGAGAGAGCTGCTATGGGGCAGAGAGAGCTGCTATGGGGCAGAGAGAGAGCTGCTATGGGGCAGAGAGAGCTGCTATGGGGCAGAGAGAGAGCTGCTATGGGGCAGAGAGAGAGCTGCTATGGGGCAGAGAGAGCTGCTATGGGGCAGAGAGAGCTGCTATGGGGCAGAGAGAGAGCTGCTATGGGGCAGAGAGAGCTGCTATGGGGCAGAGAGAGAGCTGCTATGGGGCAGAGAGAGCTGCTATGGGGCAGAGAGAGCTGCTATGGGGCAGAGAGAGCTGCTATGGGGCAGAGAGAGAGCTGCTATGGGGCAGAGAGAGAGCTGCTATGGGGCAGAGAGAGCTGCTATGGGGCAGAGAGAGCTGCTATGGGGCAGAGAGAGAGCTGCTATGGGGCAGAGAGAGAGCTGCTATGGGGCAGAGAGAGAGCTGCTATGGGGCAGAGAGAGCTGCTATGGGGCAGAGAGAGCTGCTATGGGGCAGAGAGAGAGCTGCTATGGGGCAGAGAGAGAGCTGCTATGGGGCAGAGAGAGAGCTGCTATGGGGCAGAGAGAGCTGCTATGGGGCAGAGAGAGAGCTGCTATGGGGCAGAGAGAGAGCTGCTATGGGGCAGAGAGAGAGCTGCTATGGGGCAGAGAGAGCTGCTATGGGGCAGAGAGAGCTGCTATGGGGCAGAGAGAGAGCTGCTATGGGGCAGAGAGAGAGCTGCTATGGGGCAGAGAGAGAGCTGCTATGGGGCAGAGAGAGAGCTGCTATGGGGCAGAGAGAGAGCCTGCTATGGGGCAGAGAGAGAGCTGCTATGGGGCAGAGAGAGAGCTGCTATGGGGCAGAGAGAGCTGCTATGGGGCAGAGAGAGCTGCTATGGGGCAGAGAGAGAGCTGCTATGGGCAGAGAGAGAGCTGCTATGGGGCAGAGAGAGCTGCTATGGGGCAGAGAGAGCTGCTATGGGGCAGAGAGAGAGCTGCTATGGGGCAGAGAGAGCTGCTATGGGGCAGAGAGAGAGCTGCTATGGGGCAGAGAGAGAGCTGCTATGGGGCAGAGAGAGCTGCTATGGGGCAGAGAGAGAGCTGCTATGGGGCAGAGAGAGCTGCTATGGGGCAGAGAGAGCTGCTATGGGGCAGAGAGAGAGCTGCTATGGGGCAGAGAGAGCTGCTATGGGGCAGAGAGAGAGCTGCTATGGGGCAGAGAGAGCTGCTATGGGGCAGAGAGAGAGCTGCTATGGGGCAGAGAGAGCTGCTATGGGGCAGAGAGAGCTGCTATGGGGCAGAGAGAGAGCTGCTATGGGGCAGAGAGAGCTGCTATGGGGCAGAGAGAGAGCTGCTATGGGGCAGAGAGAGAGCTGCTATGGGGCAGAGAGAGCTGCTATGGGGCAGAGAGAGAGCTGCTATGGGGCAGAGAGAGAGCTGCTATGGGGCAGAGAGAGCTGCTATGGGGCAGAGAGAGAGCTGCTATGGGGCAGAGAGAGAGCTGCTATGGGGCAGAGAGAGCTGCTATGGGGCAGAGAGAGCTGCTATGGGGCAGAGAGAGAGCTGCTATGGGGCAGAGAGAGCTGCTATGGGGCAGAGAGAGCTGCTATGGGGCAGAGAGAGCTGCTATGGGGCAGAGAGAGCTGCTATGGGGCAGAGAGAGCTGCTATGGGGCAGAGAGAGAGCTGCTATGGGGCAGAGAGAGAGCTGCTATGGGGCAGAGAGAGCTGCTATGGGGCAGAGAGAGAGCTGCTATGGGGCAGAGAGAGCTGCTATGGGGCAGAGAGAGCTGCTATGGGGCAGAGAGAGCTGCTATGGGGCAGAGAGAGCTGCTATGGGGCAGAGAGAGAGCTGCTATGGGGCAGAGAGAGAGCTGCTATGGGGCAGAGAGAGCTGCTATGGGGCAGAGAGAGAGCTGCTATGGGGCAGAGAGAGCTGCTATGGGGCAGAGAGAGAGCTGCTATGGGGCAGAGAGAGCTGCTATGGGGCAGAGAGAGCTGCTATGGGGCAGAGAGAGCTGCTATGGGGCAGAGAGAGAGCTGCTATGGGGCAGAGAGAGAGCTGCTATGGGGCAGAGAGAGAGCTGCTATGGGGCAGAGAGAGCTGCTATGGGGCAGAGAGAGCTGCTATGGGGCAGAGAGAGAGCTGCTATGGGGCAGAGAGAGCTGCTATGGGGCAGAGAGAGCTGCTATGGGGCAGAGAGAGCTGCTATGGGGCAGAGAGAGCTGCTATGGGGCAGAGAGAGAGCTGCTATGGGGCAGAGAGAGAGCTGCTATGGGGCAGAGAGAGCTGCTATGGGGCAGAGAGAGCTGCTATGGGGCAGAGAGAGAGCTGCTATGGGGCAGAGAGAGAGCTGCTATGGGGCAGAGAGAGCTGCTATGGGGCAGAGAGAGCTGCTATGGGGCAGAGAGAGCTGCTATGGGGCAGAGAGAGAGCTGCTATGGGGCAGAGAGAGCTGCTATGGGGCAGAGAGAGCTGCTATGGGGCAGAGAGAGAGCTGCTATGGGGCAGAGAGAGCTGCTATGGGGCAGAGAGAGAGCTGCTATGGGGCAGAGAGAGCTGCTATGGGGCAGAGAGAGAGCTGCTATGGGGCAGAGAGAGCTGCTATGGGGCAGAGAGAGCTGCTATGGGGCAGAGAGAGCTGCTATGGGGCAGAGAGAGAGCTGCTATGGGGCAGAGAGAGAGCTGCTATGGGGCAGAGAGAGAGCTGCTATGGGGCAGAGAGAGCTGCTATGGGGCAGAGAGAGCTGCTATGGGGCAGAGAGAGCTGCTATGGGGCAGAGAGAGCTGCTATGGGGGAGAGAGAGAGCTGCTATGGGGCAGAGAGAGAGCTGCTATGGGGCAGAGAGAGAGCTGCTATGGGGCAGAGAGAGCTGCTATGGGGCAGAGAGAGCTGCTATGGGGCAGAGAGAGCTGCTATGGGGGAGAGAGAGAGCTGCTATGGGGCAGAGAGAGAGCTGCTATGGGGCAGAGAGAGAGCTGCTATGGGGCAGAGAGAGAGCTGCTATGGGGCAGAGAGAGCTGCTATGGGGCAGAGAGAGCTGCTATGGGGCAGAGAGAGCTGCTATGGGGGAGAGAGAGAGCTGCTATGGGGCAGAGAGAGAGCTGCTATGGGGCAGAGAGAGAGCTGCTATGGGGCAGAGAGAGCTGCTATGGGGCAGAGAGAGAGCTGCTATGGGGCAGAGAGAGAGCTGCTATGGGGCAGAGAGAGAGCTGCTATGGGGCAGAGAGAGAGCTGCTATGGGGCAGAGAGAGCTGCTATGGGGCAGAGAGAGAGCTGCTATGGGGCAGAGAGAGCTGCTATGGGGCAGAGAGAGCTGCTATGGGGCAGAGAGAGAGCTGCTATGGGGCAGAGAGAGCTGCTATGGGGGAGAGAGAGCTGCTATGGGGCAGAGAGAGCTGCTATGGGGCAGAGAGAGCTGCTATGGGGGAGAGAGAGCTGCTATGGGGCAGAGAGAGAGCTGCTATGGGGCAGAGAGAGCTGCTATGGGGCAGAGAGAGCTGCTATGGGGCAGAGAGAGCTGCTATGGGGCAGAGAGAGCTGCTATGGGGCAGAGAGAGCTGCTATGGGGCAGAGAGAGCTGCTATGGGGCAGAGAGAGAGCTGCTATGGGGCAGAGAGAGAGCTGCTATGGGGCAGAGAGAGCTGCTATGGGGCAGAGAGAGCTGCTATGGGGCAGAGAGAGCTGCTATGGGGCAGAGAGAGAGCTGCTATGGGGCAGAGAGAGAGCTGCTATGGGGCAGAGAGAGCTGCTATGGGGCAGAGAGAGAGCCGCTATGGGGCAGAGAGAGAGCTGCTATGGGGCAGAGAGAGAGCTCCTATGGGGCAGAGAGAGCTGCTATAGGGCAGAGAGAGCTGCTATGGGGCAGAGAGAGCTGCTATGGGGCAGAGAGAGAGCTGCTATGGGGCAGAGAGAGAGCTGCTATGGGGCAGAGAGAGAGCTGCTATGGGGCAGAGAGAGCTGCTATGGGGCAGAGAGAGCTGCTATGGGGCAGAGAGAGCTGCTATGGGGCAGAGAGAGAGCTGCTATGGGGCAGAGAGAGCTGCTATGGGGCAGAGAGAGCTGCTATGGGGCAGAGAGAGCTGCTATGGGGCAGAGAGAGAGCTGCTATGGGGCAGAGAGAGCTGCTATGGGGCAGAGAGAGCTGCTATGGGGCAGAGAGAGCTGCTATGGGGCAGAGAGAGAGCTGCTATGGGGCAGAGAGAGCTGCTATGGGGCAGAGAGAGCTGCTATGGGGCAGAGAGAGAGCTGCTATGGGGCAGAGAGAGCTGCTATGGGGCAGAGAGAGAGCTGCTATGGGGCAGAGAGAGAGCTGCTATGGGGCAGAGAGAGCTGCTATGGGGCAGAGAGAGAGCTGCTATGGGGCAGAGAGAGCTGCTATGGGGCAGAGAGAGCTGCTATGGGGCAGAGAGAGAGCTGCTATGGGGCAGAGAGAGAGCTGCTATGGGGCAGAGAGAGCTGCTATGGGGCAGAGAGAGCTGCTATGGGGCAGAGAGAGCTGCTATGGGGCAGAGAGAGAGCTGCTATGGGGCAGAGAGAGCTGCTATGGGGCAGAGAGAGCTGCTATGGGGCAGAGAGAGCTGCTATGGGGCAGAGAGAGAGCTGCTATGGGGCAGAGAGAGCTGCTATGGGGCAGAGAGAGAGCTGCTATGGGGCAGAGAGAGAGCTGCTATGGGGCAGAGAGAGCTGCTATGGGGCAGAGAGAGAGCTGCTATGGGGCAGAGAGAGCTGCTATGGGGCAGAGAGAGCTGCTATGGGGCAGAGAGAGAGCTGCTATGGGGCAGAGAGAGCTGCTATGGGGCAGAGAGAGAGCTGCTATGGGGCAGAGAGAGCTGCTATGGGGCAGAGAGAGAGCTGCTATGGGGCAGAGAGAGCTGCTATGGGGCAGAGAGAGAGCTGCTATGGGGCAGAGAGAGAGCTGCTATGGGGCAGAGAGAGCTGCTATGGGGCAGAGAGAGAGCTGCTATGGGGCAGAGAGAGCTGCTATGGGGCAGAGAGAGAGCTGCTATGGGGCAGAGAGAGAGCTGCTATGGGGCAGAGAGAGAGCTGCTATGGGGCAGAGAGAGAGCTGCTATGGGGCAGAGAGAGAGCTGCTATGGGGCAGAGAGAGCTGCTATGGGGCAGAGAGAGCTGCTATGGGGCAGAGAGAGAGCTGCTATGGGGCAGAGAGAGAGCTGCTATGGGGCAGAGAGAGAGCTGCTATGGGGCAGAGAGAGAGCTGCTATGGGGCAGAGAGAGCTGCTATGGGGCAGAGAGAGCTGCTATGGGGCAGAGAGAGCTGCTATGGGGCAGAGAGAGAGCTGCTATGGGGCAGAGAGAGAGCTGCTATGGGGCAGAGAGAGCTGCTATGGGGCAGAGAGAGCTGCTATGGGGCAGAGAGAGCTGCTATGGGGCAGAGAGAGCTGCTATGGGGCAGAGAGAGAGCTGCTATGGGGCAGAGAGAGAGCTGCTATGGGGCAGAGAGAGAGCTGCTATGGGGCAGAGAGAGCTGCTATGGGGCAGAGAGAGCTGCTATGGGGCAGAGAGAGAGCTGCTATGGGGCAGAGAGAGCTGCTATGGGGCAGAGAGAGAGCTGCTATGGGGCAGAGAGAGAGCTGCTATGGGGCAGAGAGAGAGCTGCTATGGGGCAGAGAGAGCTGCTATGGGGCAGAGAGAGAGCTGCTATGGGGCAGAGAGAGCTGCTATGGGGCAGAGAGAGCTGCTATGGGGCAGAGAGAGAGCTGCTATGGGGCAGAGAGAGAGCTGCTATGGGGCAGAGAGAGCTGCTATGGGGCAGAGAGAGAGCTGCTATGGGGCAGAGAGAGCTGCTATGGGGCAGAGAGAGAGCTGCTATGGGGCAGAGAGAGAGCTGCTATGGGGCAGAGAGAGAGCTGCTATGGGGCAGAGAGAGAGCTGCTATGGGGCAGAGAGAGAGCTGCTATGGGGCAGAGAGAGCTGCTATGGGGCAGAGAGAGCTGCTATGGGGCAGAGAGAGGCAGGGAGAGCTATGGGGCAGGGAGAGCTATGGGAGAGAGAGCTGCTATGGGGCAGAGAGAGAGCTGCTATGGGGCAGAGAGAGAGCTGCTATGGGGCAGAGAGAGAGCTGCTATGGGGCAGAGAGAGAGCTGCTATGGGGCAGAGAGAGCTGCTATGGGGCAGAGAGAGCTGCTATGGGGCAGAGAGAGAGCTGCTATGGGGCAGAGAGAGAGCTGCTATGGGGCAGAGAGAGAGCTGCTATGGGGCAGAGAGAGCTGCTATGGGGCAGAGAGAGCTGCTATGGGGCAGAGAGAGAGCTGCTATGGGGCAGAGAGAGAGCTGCTATGGGGCAGAGAGAGCTGCTATGGGGCAGAGAGAGCTGCTATGGGGCAGAGAGAGAGCTGCTATGGGGCAGAGAGAGAGCTGCTATGGGGCAGAGAGAGAGCTGCTATGGGGCAGAGAGAGCTGCTATGGGGCAGAGAGAGAGCTGCTATGGGGCAGAGAGAGAGCTGCTATGGGGCAGAGAGAGAGCTGCTATGGGGCAGAGAGAGCTGCTATGGGGCAGAGAGAGAGCTGCTATGGGGCAGAGAGAGCTGCTATGGGGCAGAGAGAGCTGCTATGGGGCAGAGAGAGAGCTGCTATGGGGCAGAGAGAGCTGCTATGGGGCAGAGAGAGAGCTGCTATGGGGCAGAGAGAGCTGCTATGGGGCAGAGAGAGCTGCTATGGGGCAGAGAGAGCTGCTATGGGGCAGAGAGAGAGCTGCTATGGGGCAGAGAGAGCTGCTATGGGGCAGAGAGAGAGCTGCTATGGGGCAGAGAGAGAGCTGCTATGGGGCAGAGAGAGCTGCTATGGGGCAGAGAGAGAGCTGCTATGGGGCAGAGAGAGCTGCTATGGGGCAGAGAGAGCTGCTATGGGGCAGAGAGAGCTGCTATGGGGCAGAGAGAGCTGCTATGGGGCAGAGAGAGAGCTGCTATGGGGCAGAGAGAGCTGCTATGGGGCAGAGAGAGCTGCTATGGGGCAGAGAGAGAGCTGCTATGGGGCAGAGAGAGCTGCTATGGGGCAGAGAGAGCTGCTATGGGGCAGAGAGAGAGCTGCTATGGGGCAGAGAGAGCTGCTATGGGGCAGAGAGAGAGCTGCTATGGGGCAGAGAGAGCTGCTATGGGGCAGAGAGAGAGCTGCTATGGGGCAGAGAGAGAGCTGCTATGGGGCAGAGAGAGCTGCTATGGGGCAGAGAGAGAGCTGCTATGGGGCAGAGAGAGCTGCTATGGGGCAGAGAGAGAGCTGCTATGGGGCAGAGAGAGCTGCTATGGGGCAGAGAGAGAGCTGCTATGGGGCAGAGAGAGAGCTGCTATGGGGCAGAGAGAGAGCTGCTATGGGGCAGAGAGAGAGCTGCTATGGGGCAGAGAGAGCTGCTATGGGGCAGAGAGAGAGCTGCTATGGGGCAGAGAGAGAGCTGCTATGGGGCAGAGAGAGCTGCTATGGGGCAGAGAGAGAGCTGCTATGGGGCAGAGAGAGCTGCTATGGGGCAGAGAGAGAGCTGCTATGGGGCAGAGAGAGAGCTGCTATGGGGCAGAGAGAGCTGCTATGGGGCAGAGAGAGAGCTGCTATGGGGCAGAGAGAGAGCTGCTATGGGGCAGAGAGAGCTGCTATGGGGCAGAGAGAGCTGCTATGGGGCAGAGAGAGAGCTGCTATGGGGCAGAGAGAGCTGCTATGGGGCAGAGAGAGCTGCTATGGGGCAGAGAGAGCTGCTATGGGGCAGAGAGAGCTGCTATGGGGCAGAGAGAGCTGCTATGGGGCAGAGAGAGCTGCTATGGGGCAGAGAGAGCTGCTATGGGGCAGAGAGAGAGCTGCTATGGGGCAGAGAGAGAGCTGCTATGGGGCAGAGAGAGAGCTGCTATGGGGCAGAGAGAGCTGCTATGGGGCAGAGAGAGCTGCTATGGGGCAGAGAGAGAGCTGCTATGGGGCAGAGAGAGCTGCTATGGGGCAGAGAGAGAGCTGCTATGGGGCAGAGAGAGCTGCTATGGGGCAGAGAGAGCTGCTATGGGGCAGAGAGAGCTGCTATGGGGCAGAGAGAGCTGCTATGGGGCAGAGAGAGCTGCTATGGGGCAGAGAGAGAGCTGCTATGGGGCAGAGAGAGCTGCTATGGGGCAGAGAGAGCTGCTATGGGGCAGAGAGAGAGCTGCTATGGGGCAGAGAGAGCTGCTATGGGGCAGAGAGAGAGCTGCTATGGGGCAGAGA
>JAUNZM010002145.1:0-11425 GCA_033459285.1 Clamator glandarius | reverse complement strand
TTTAGAATGGTCCTTGGGGGCTCTAGAAGGGTCTGGGGACCACTAGAGGGGCCCTGGAGGCCTCTAGAAGGGTCTGGGGGCATTTAGAAGGGTCCTGCGTGTCTCTAGAAGGGTCTGGGGGCTTTTAGAAGGGTCCTGTTGGGCTCTAGAAGGGTCTGGCGGCTTTTAGAAGGGTCCTGGGGGGCTCTATAAGGGTGTGAGGGCTTTTAGAATGGTCCTGGGGGCATCTAGAAGTCTCTTGGGGCTTTTAGAAGGGTCCTGGGGCCCTCTAGATATGTCTGAGGAGTTGTAGATGGGTCCGGGGAGGCTCTAGAAGGGTCTGGGTGCTTTTAGAAGGATCCGGTTAGGGTCTAGAAGGGTCTGGGGCTTTTAGAAGGGTCCTGTGGAGCTCTAGAAGGGTCTGGGGTCTTTTAGATGGGTCCTGGGGGGGTCTAGAAGGATCTGGGGAATTGTAGAAGAGTCCTGGGGAGCTCTAGAAGGGTCTGGGGCTTTCAGAATGATCCTGGGGTCGCTAGAAGTGTCTGGGTGTATTTGGAAGGGTCTTGGGGAGCTCTAGAAGGGTCTGGGGGCTTTCAGAAGGGTCTTGGGGTCATGTAGAAGGGTCTGGAGGCTTTTATAAGGGTCCTGGAGCGCTCTAGAAGGGTCTGGGGGCATTCAGAACGGTCCTGGTGGCCTCTAGAAGGGACTGGAGGCTTTTAGAAGGGTCCTGGGGGGATCTAGAAGGGTCTGGGTGCTTTTAGAAGGATCCTAAGGGGCTCTAGAAGGGTCTGGAGGCTTTTAGAAGGGTCCTGCGGGTCTCTAGAAGGATCTGGGGGCTTTTAGAAGGGTCCTGGGAGGCTCTAGAAGGGTCTGATGGATTTTAGAAGGGTCCTGGCAGGTTCTAGAAGTGTCTGGGTGCTTTTAGAAGGATCCGGGGAGGGTCTAGAACGGTCTGGGTGGTTTCAGAAGGATCCTGGGGGGTTCTAGAAGGGTCTGGGGGATTTTAGAAGGATCCTGGGGGGCTCTAGAAGGGTCTGAGGGATTTTAGAAGGGTCCTGGGGAGCTCTAGAAGGGTCTGGGTGCTTTTAGAGGGGCCCTGGACTTCTCTAGAAGGGTCTGGGGGCTTTCAGAAGGGTCCTGGGAGGCTCTAGAAGAGTCTGGGGGCTTTTAGAAGGGTCCTGGGGGGCTCTAGAAGGGTCTGGGTGCATTTCGAAGTGTCCTGGGGGGCTCTAGAAGGGTCTGGGGATTTTAGAAGGATCCTGGGGGCCTCTAGAAAGGTCTGGAGGCATTTAGAAGGGTCCTGCGGGTCTCTAGAAGGGTCTGGGGGCTTTTAGAAGGGTCCTTGGGGCTCTAGAAGGGTCTGGGGACCATTAGAGGGGACCTAGGGGCCTCTAGAAGGGTCTGGGGGATTTTAGAATGGTCCTTGGGGGCTCTAGAAGGGTCTGGGGACTACTAGAGGGGCCCTGGAGGCCTCTAGAAGGGTCTGGGGTATTTTAGAAGGGTCCTGGGGAGTTCTAGAAGGGTCTGGGGGCTTTTAGAAGGGTCCTGGGAGACTCTAGAAGGGTCTGGGGGCATTTAGATGGGTCCTGCGGGTCTCTAGAAGGGTCTGGGAGTTTTTAGAAGGGTCCTGGGGGGCTCTAGAAGGGTCTGGCATCTTTTAGAAGGGTCCTGGTGGTCTCTAGAATGGTGTGAGGGCTTTTAGAATGGTGTGAGGGCTTTTAGAATGGTCCTGGGGGCATCTAGAAATCTCTGGGGGCTTTTATAAGGGTCCTGGGGGGCTCTAGAAGGGTCTGAAGGATTTTATAAGGGTTCTGGGAGGCTCTAGAAGGGTCTGGGTGCTTTTAGAAGGATCCGGGGAGGGTCTAGAAGGGTCTGGGGACTTTTAGAAGGGTCCTGGGGTGCTCTAGAAGGGTCTGGGGGCTATTAGAAGGATCCAGGGATGGTCTACAAGGGTCTGGGTTCTTTTAGAAGGGTCCTGCGGGTCTCTAGAAGGGTCTGGGGGCTTTTTAAAGGGTCCTTGGGGGCTCTAGAAGGGTCTGGGGACCATTAGAGGGGCCCTAGGGGCCTCTAGAAGGGTCTGGGTGATTTTAGAAGGGTTCTGGGGAGCTCTTGAAGGGTCTGGGGGCTTTTAGAATGGTCCTTGGGGGCTCTAAAAGGGTCTGGGGTCCACTAGAGGGGCCCTGGGGACCTCTAGAAGGGTCTGGGGTATTTTAGAAGGGTCCTGGGGAGCTCTAGAAGGGTCTGGGTGCTTTTAGAAGGGTCCTGGGAGACTCTAGAAGGGTCTGGGTGCATTTAGAAGGGTCCTGCGGGTCTCTAGAAGCGTCTGGGGGCTTTTAGAAGGGTCCTGGGGGGTTCTAGAAGGGTCTGGCGGCTTTTAGAAGGGTCCTGGTGGGCTCTAGAAGGGTGTGAGTGCTTTTAGAATGGTCCTGGAGGCCTCTAGAATTGCCTGCGGCCTTTTAGAAGGGTCCGGGGAGGCTCTAGAAGGGTCTGGGGCTTTTAGAAGGGTCCTGTGGAGCTCTAGAAGGGTCTGGGGTCTTTTAGACGGGTCCTGGGGGCCTCTAGAAGGGTCTGGGGCTTTTTAGAACAGTCCTGGGGAGCTCTAGAAGGGTCTGGGGCTTTCAGAAGGGTCCTGGGGGTCGCTAGAAGTGTTTGGGTGTATTTGGAATGGTCCTGGGAAACTCTAGAAGGGTCTGGGGGCTTTCAGAAGGGTCCTGGGGGCATGTAGAAGGGTCTGGAGGCTTTTAGAATGGTCCTGATGGGCTCTAGAATGGTCTGGGGGCATTCAGAACGGTCCTGGTGGCCTCTAGAAGGGACTGGATGCTTTTAGAAGAGTCCTGGGGGGCTCTAGATTGGTCTGGGGGCATTTAGAAGGGTCCTGGGGGGCTCTATAAGGGTCTGGGGGCTTTTAGAAGGATACGTGGAATCTCTAGAAGGGGCTGGAGGCTTTTAGAAGGGTCCTGGGTGGCTCTAGAAGGGTGTGGGGGCTTTTAGAAGGATCCGGGGAGGGTCTAGAACGGTCTGGGGTGTTTTAAAACGGTCCTGGGGGGCTCTAGAATGGTCTGAGGGATTTTAGAAGGGTCCTGGGGAGCTCTAGAAGGGTCTGGGGGCTTTTAGAGTGGCCCTGGGCTTCTCTAGAAGGGTCTGGGGGCTTTTAGATAAGTTATGGGGGGCTCTAGAATGGTCTGGGGGCTTTTAGAAGGGTCCTGGGCGGATCTAGTAGGGTCTGGGGGCTTTCAGAAGGGTCCTGCGGGTCTCTAGAAAAGTCTGGAGGCTTTTAGAAGGTCCTGGGGTGCTCTAGAAGGGTCTGGGGGCATTTAGAAGGGTCCTGGGGGGCTCTAGAAGGGTCTGGGGGATTTTAGAAGGATCCTGGGGGCATCTAGAAGCGTCTATGGGCTTTTAGAATGATCCGGGGAGGCTCTAGAAGGGTCTGGCGGCTTTTAGAAGGGTCCTGGGGTCCTCTAGAAGGGTCTGGGGGCATTTAGAAAGATACGGGGAGGATCTAGAAGGGTCTGGGGTCTTTTAGAAGGGTCCTGGGGGCTCTAGAAGGGTCTGGAGTCTTTGAGAATGGTCCTGGGGGGCTCTAGAAGGGTCTGGGGGCTTTTAGAAAGATCCGGGGAGGGTCTAGAAGGGTCTGGGAGGTTTTAGAAGGGTCCTGGGTTTCTCTAGAAGGGTCTGGGTGCTTTTAGACGGGCCCTGGGCTCTCTAGAAATATCTGGGGGCATTTAGAAGAGTCCTGGGGGGCTCTAGAATGGTCTGGGGTCTTTTAGAATAGTCCTGGGGGGCTCTAGAAGGGTCTGGGTGATTTTAGAAGGGTCCTGCGGTCCTCTAGAATAGTCTGGATGCTTTTAGAAGGGTCCTGGGGGGCTCTACAAGGGTCTGGGGGCATTTAGAAGGGTCCTGAGGGGCTCTAGAAGGGTCTGGGGGATTTTGGAAGGGTCCTAGGGGCCTCTAGAAGGGTCTGGGTGCTTTTAGAATGGTCCTAGGTGGATATAGAAGGGTCTGGGGGCTTTTAGAAGGGTCCTTGTGGGCTCTAGAAGGGTCTGGGGACCATTAGAGGGGCACTGGCAGCCTCTAGAATGGTCTGGGTGATTTTAGAAGGGTCCTCGGGAGGTCTAGAATTGTCTGGGGGCTTTTAGAAAGGTCCTGGGAGGCTCTAGAAGGGTCTGGGGGCTTTTAGAAGAGTCCTGCGTGTCTCTAGAAGGGTGTGGGGGCTTTTCGATGGGTCCTTGGGGGCTCTAGAAGGGTGTGGGGACCACTAGAGGAGCCCTAGGGGCCTCTAGAGGGGTCTGGGGTATTTTAGAAGGGTCCTGGGGAGCTCTAGAAGGGTCTGGGGGCTTTTAGAAGGGTACTGGGAGGCTCTAGAAGGGTCTGGGGTCTTTTAGAAGCGTCCTGGGTGGCTCTAGAAGGGTCTGGGGACTTTTAGAAGGGTCCTGGGGGGCTCTAGAAGGGTCTGGGGGCTTTTAGAAGGGTCCTGGGGTGCTCTAGAAGGGTGTGAGGGCTTTTAGAATGGTCCTGGGGGCATCTAGAAGGCTCTGGGTGCATTTAGAAGTGTCCTGTGGGCCTCTAGAAGTGTCTGAGGGATTTTAGAAGGGTCCTGGGAGGCTCTGGAATGGTCTGGGTGCTTTTAGAAGGATTCGAGGAGGGTCTAGAAGAGTCTGGGGGCATTTAGAAGGGTCCTGTTGGGCTCTAGAAGGGTCTGGGTGCTTTTAGAATGGTCCTGGGGGGCTCTAGAAGGGTCTGGGTGCTTTTAGAAGGGTCCTGGGGAGCTCTAGAAGGGTCTGGGATCTTTTAGAATGGTCCTGGATGGAGCTAAAAGTGTCTGGGTGCATTTAGAAGGGTCCTGGGGAGCTCTAGAAGGGTCTGGGGGCATTCAGAAGGGTCCTGGTGGCCTCTAGAAGGGTCTGGAGGCTTTTAGAAGAGTTCTGGGTGGCTCTAGAAGGGTCTGGGGGCATTCAGAAGGGTCCTGGGGGCCTCTAGAAGGGTCTGGAAGCTTTTAGAAGAGTCCTGGGTGGGTCTAGATGGGTCTGGTGACATTTAGAATGGTCCTGGGGGGCTCTAGAAGGGTCTGGGTGCTTTCAGAAGGGTCCTGGGGAGGTCTAGAAGGGTCTGGGTGCTTTCAGAAGGGTCCTGGGTGGTTCTAGAAGGGTCTGGGTGCTTTTAGATGGGTCCTGGGGGGCTCTATAAGGGTCCGGGGGCTTTTAGAATGGTCCGTGTAGGCTCTAGAAGGGTCTGGGTGCTTTTAGAAGGGTCCGGGGAGGGTCTAGAAGGCTCTGGGGGCTTTTAGAAGGGTCCTTGGTGGCTCTAGGAGGGTCTGGGGACCATTAGAGGAGTCCTGGGGTCCTCTAGAAGGGTCTGGGGGATTTTAGAAGGGACCTGTAGGGTCTCTAGAAGGGTCTGGGGGCTTTTAGAAGGGTCCTGGGGTGCTCTAGAAGGGTCTGGGGGCTTTTAGAATGGTCCTGGGGGGCTCTAGAAGGGTCTGGTTGCTTTTAGAAGGGTCCTGGGAGGCTCTAGAAGTGTCTGGGTGCTTTTAGAATGCTCCTGGGAGGCTCTAGAAGGGTCTGGGGGCTTTTTGAAGGGTCCAGGGGGCCTCTAGAAACGTCTGGGGGCTTTTAGAAGGGTCCTGGGGGCCTCTAGAAGGGTCTAGGTGCTTTTACAAGGGTCCTGGGTGGCTCTAGAAGGGTCTGGGGGCTATTAGAATGGTCCTGTGGGGCTGTAGAAGGGTCTGGGGGCTTTAGATGGGTCCTGGGGGGCTCTGGAAGGGTCCGGGGGCTTTCAGAAGGGTTCGTGGAGGCTCTAGAAGGGTCTGGGGGATTTTAGAAGGGTCCTGGGTGGCTCTAGAAGGGTCTGGGGGCTATTAGAAGGATCCTGAGAGGGTCTAGAAGGGTCTGGGGGCTTTTAGAAGGGTCCTTGGGGTATATAGAAGGGTCTGGTGACCATTAGAGGGGCACTGGGGTCCTCTAGAAGGGTCTGGGAGAGTTTATAAGGGTCCTGGGGAGCTCTAGAATTGTCTGGGGGCTTTTAGAAGGGTCCTGGGAGGATCTAGAAGGGTCTGGGGTCTTTTAGAAGGGTCCTGCGTGTCTCTAGAAGGGTCTGGAGGCTTTTCGAAGGGTCCTTGGGGGCTCTAGAATGGTCTGGGGACCATTAGAGGAGCCCTGGGGGCCTCTAGAAGGGTCTGGGGGAGTTTAGAATGGTCCTGGGCAGCTCTAGAAGGGTCTGGGTTCTTTTTGAAGGGTCCTGGTAGACTCTAGAAGGGTCTGGGGGCGTTTAGAAGGGTCCTGCGGGTCTCTAGAAGGGTCTGGGGGCTTTTAGAAGAGTCCTGGGGGGCTCTAGAAGGGTCTGGGGCCTTTTAGAAGGGTCCTGGGGTGCTCTAGAAGGGTGTGAGGGCTTTTAGAAGGGTCCTGGGGGCATCTAGAAGGTTCTGGGGGCTTTTAGAAGGGTCCTGGGGGCCTCTAGAGATGTCTGAGGGATGTTAGAAGGGACCTGGGAGGCTCTAGAAGGGTCTGGGTGCTTGTAGAATGATTCGGGGAGGGTCTAGAAGGGTCTGGTGGCTTTTAGAAGGGTCCTGTGTGGCTCTAGAAGGGTCTGGGTGCATTTAGAAGGGTCCTGGGGGGATCTAGAAGGGTCTGGGGGCTTTTAGAAGGGTCCTGGGGAGCTCTAGAAGGGTCTGGTAGCATTTAGAAGGGTCCTGGGAGGCGCTAGAAGTGTCTGGGTGTATTTAGAAGGGTGCTGGGGAGCTCTAGAAGGGTTTGGTTGCTTTCAGAAGGGTCCTGGGGGCCTCTAGAAGGGTCTGGAGGCTTTTAGATGGGTCCTGGGGGGTCTAGAAAGGTCTGGGGGCATTCAGAAGGGTCCTGGGTGCCTCTAGAAGGGTCTGGAGGCTTTTAGAAGAGTCCTGGGGTGCTCTAGATGGGTCTGGGAGCTTTTAGAAGGATCCGGGGATGGTCTAGATGGGTCTGGGGGCTTTTAGAAGGGTCCTGGGGGGCTCTAAAAATGTCTGGAGGATTTTAGAAGGATCCGGGGATGGTCTAGAAAGGTCTGGGAGCTTTTAGAAGGGTCCTGGGAGACTCTAGAAGGGTCTGGGTGCTTTCTGAAGGGTACTGGGGGCCTCTAGAAGGGTCTGGGTGCTTTTAGAAGGGTCCTGGGTGCCTCTAGAAGGGTCTGGGGGCTTTTAGAATGGTCCTTGGTTGCTCTAGAAGGGTCTGGGGGCTTTTAGAATGGTCCTTGGTTGCTCTAGAAGGGTATGAGGGATTTTAGAAGGGTCCTGGGGAGCTCTAGAAATGTCTGGGGGCATTTAGAAGGGTCCCGCGGGTCTCTAGAAGGGTCTGGGCGCTTTTAGAAGGGTCCTGGGGGGCTCTAGAAGGGTCTGGGAGCTTTTAGAAGGGTCCTGAGGGGATCTAGAAGGGTCTGGGGGCTCTTAGAAGGGTCCTGGGGGGCTCTAGAAGGGTGTTAGGTCTTTTAGAAGGGTCCTGGGTCATCTAGAATGCTCTGGGGTCTCTTAGAAGGGTCCTGGGGGCCTCTAGAAGTGTCTGCGGGATATTAGAAGGGACCTGGGAGGCTCTAGAAGGGTCTGGTTGCTTTAAGAAGGATTCGGGGAGGGTCTAGAAGAGTCTGGGGGCTTTTAGAAGGGTCCTGGGGGGCTCTAGAAGGGTTAAGGGGCTTTTAGAAAGATCCGGGGAGGGTCTAGAAGGGTCTGGGGTCTTTTAAATGGGTCCTGGGAGGCTCTACAAAGGTCTGGAGGATTTTAGAAGGATCCGGGGAGGATCTAGAAGGGTCTGGCGGCTTTTAGAAGGGTCCTGGTGGCCTCTAGAATGGTCTGGGGTCTTTTAGAAGGATACGGGGAGGATCTAGAATGGTCTGGGGGCTTTTAGAAGGGTCCTGGGGGGTTCTAGAATGGTCTGGAGGCTTTTAGAAGGGTGCTGGGGGGCTCTAGAAGGGTGTGGGGGCTTTTAGAAGGGTCCTGTGGGCATCTAGAAGGCTCTGGGTGCTTTTATAAGGGTGCTGGGGGGCTCTAGAAAGGTCTGAGTGATTTTAGAAGGGTCCTGGGAGGCTCTAGAAGGGTCTGGGTGCTTTTAGAGTGGACCTGGGATTCACTAGAAGGGTCTGGGGGCTTTAAGAAGAGTCCTAGGGGGCTCTAGAATGGTCTGGGTACTTTTAGAAGGGTCCTGGGGGGCTCTAGAAGGGTCTGGGTGCTTTTAGATCGGTCCTGGGAGACTCTAGAAGTGTCTGGGGGCATTTAAAAGGGTCCTGCGGGTCTCTAGAAGGGTCTGGGTGGTTTTAGAAGGGTCCTTGGGGGCTCTAGAAGGGTGTGAGGGCTTTTAGAAGGGCCCTGGGGGCAGCTAGAAGGCTCTGGGGGCTTTTAGAAGGGTCCTGGGGTCCTCTAGAAGTGTCTGCGGCCTTTTAGAAGGGTCCTGGGAGGTTCTAGAATGGTCTGGGTGCTTTTAGAATGATCCGGGGAGGGTGTAGAAGGGTCTGGGTTCTTTTAGAAGGGTCCTGGTGGGCTCTGGAAGGGTCTGAGGCCTTTTAGAAGGGTCCTGTGGGACTCTAGAAGGGTCTGGGGTCATTTAGAAAGGTCCTCGGGGGCTCTAGAAGGGTCTGGGTGCTTTTAGAAGGGTCCTGGGAGGCTCTAGAAGTGTCTGGGTGCTTTTAGAATGGTCCTGGGAGGCTCTAGAAGGGTCTGGCGGCTTTTTGAAGGGTCCAGGGTGCCTCTAGAAAGGTCTGGGGGCTTTTAAAAGGGTCCTGTGGGTCTGTAGAAGGGTCTGGGGGATTTTAGATGGGTCCTGGGGGGCTCTAGAAGGGTCCGTGGGCTTTCAGAAGGGTCCTGGGAGGCTCTAGAAGGGTCTGGGGGCTTTTAGAAGGGTCCTAGGGGGCTCTAGAACGGTCTGGGTGCTATTAGAAGGATCCGGGGAGGGTCTAGAAGGCTCTGGGGGCTTTCAGAAGGGTCCTTGGGGGCTCTAGAAGGGTCTGGGGAACATTAGAGGGGCACTGGGGTCCTCTAGAAGGGTCTGGGGGATTTTAGAAGGGTCCTGGGGAGCTCTAGAATTGTCTGGGGGCTTTTAGAATGGTCCTGGGAGGCTCTAGAAGGGTCTGGGGGCTTTTAGAAGGGTCCTGTGGGGCTCTAGAAGGGTCTGGGTGCTTTTATAAGGGTCCTGGGAGGCTCTAGAAGGGTCTGGGGGCTTTTAGAAGGGTCCTGGGGAGCTCTAGATGGGTCTGGGGGCTTTTAGAAGGGTCCTGGGGGGCGCTAGAAATGTGTGGGTGCATTTAGATGGGTCCTGGGGAGTTCTAGAAGGGTCTGGAGGCTTTTAGAAGGGTCCTGGTGGGTCTAGAAGGGTCTGGGGGCATTCAGAAGGGTCCTGGGGGCCTCTAGAAGGGTCTGGAGGGTTTTAGAAGAGTCCTGGGGGGCTCTAGATGGGTCTGGGTGCTTTTAGAATGATCCGGGGATGGTCTAGAAGGGTCTGGGTGCTTTTAGAAGGGTCCTGGGGGGCTCTACAAATGTCTGGAGGATTTTAGAAGGATCCGGGGAGGTTCTAGAAGGGGGTCTGGGTGCTTTTAGAAGGGTCCTGCCGGGCTCTAGAAGGGTCTGGGTGCTTTCAGAAGGGTCCTGGGTGCATCTAGAAGGGTCTGGGTGCTTTTAGAAGGGACCTGGGTGGCTCTAGAAGGGTCTGGGGGCTTTTAGAAGGGTCCTGGTGGCCTCTAGAAGGGTCTGGGGGATTTTAGAAGGGTCCTGGGGAGCTCTAGAAGTGTCTGGAGGCTTTTAGAAGTGTCCTGGGTGGATGTAGAAGGGTCTGGGTGCATTCAGAAGGGTCCTGGGGGCCTCTAGAATTGTCTGGGGCTTTTAGAATGGTCCTGGGAGGCTCTAGAAGGGTCTGGGGGCTTTTAGAAGGGTCCTGCGTGTCTCTAGAAGTGTCTGAGTGCTTTTAGAAGGATTCGGGGTGGGTCTAGAAGGGTCTGGTGGCTTTTAGAAGGGTCCTGTGGGGCTCTAGAAGGGTCTGGGTGCTTTTAGAATGGTCCTGGGGGGCTCTAGAAGGGTCTGGGGGCTTTTAGAAGGGTCCTGGGGAGCTCTAGATGGGTCTGGGGGCTTTTAGAAGGGTCCTGGGGGGCGCTAGAAATGTCTGGGTGCATTTAGATGGGTCCTGGGGAGTTCTAGAAGGGTCTGGAGGCTTTTAGAAGGGTCCTGGTGGGTCTAGAAGGGTCTGGGGGCATTCAGAAGGGTCCTGGGGGCCTCTAGAAGGGTCTGGAGGGTTTTAGAAGAGTCCTGGGGGGCTCTAGATGGGTCTGGGTGCTTTTAGAATGATCCGGGGATGGTCTAGAAGGGTCTGGGTGCTTTTAGAAGGGTCCTGGGGGGCTCTACAAATGTCTGGAGGATTTTAGAAGGATCCGGGAGGTTCTAGAAGGGGGTCTGGGTGCTTTTAGAAGGGTCCTGCGGGCTCTAGAAGGGTCTGGGTGCTTTCAGAAGGGTACTGGGTGCATCTAGAAGGGTCTGGGGGCATTTAGATGGGTCCTGGGGAGTTCTAGAAGGGTCTGGAGGCTTTTAGAAGAGGGTCCTGGTGGGTCTAGAAGGGTCTGGGGGCATTCAGAAGGGTCCTGGGGGCCTCTAGAAGGGTCTGGAGGGTTTTAGAAGAGTCCTGGGGGGCTCTAGATGGGTCTGGGTGCTTTTAGAATGATCCGGGGATGGTCTAGAAGGGTCTGGGTGCTTTTAGAAGGGTCCTGGGGGGCTCTACAAATGTCTGGAGGATTTTAGAAGGATCCGGGGAGGTTCTAGAAGGGGGTCTGGGTGCTTTTAGAAGGGTCCTGCGGGGCTCTAGAAGGGTCTGGGTGCTTTCAGAAGGGTACTGGGTGCATCTAGAAGGGTCTGGGTGCTTTTAGAAGGGACCTGGGTGGCTCTAGAAGGGTCTGGGGGCTTTTAGAAGGGTCCTGGTGGCCTCTAGAAGGGTCTGGGGGATTTTAGAAGGGTCCTGGGGAGCTCTAGAAGTGTCTGGAGGCTTTTAGAAGTGTCCTGGGGGGATGTAGAAGGGTCTGGGTGCTTTTAGATGGGTCCTGGGGGTCTCTAGAAGGGTCTGGGGACCATTAGAGGGGCCCTGGGGGCCTCTAGAAGGGTCTGGGGGATTTTAGAAGGGTCCTGGGGAGCTCTAGAAGTGTCTGGAGGCTTTTAGAAGGGTCCTGGGGGGCTCTAGAAGGGTGTTAGGGCTTTTAGAAGCGTCCTGGGGGCATCTAGAAGGCTCTGGGGGCTATTAGAAGGGTCCTGGGGGGCTCTAGAAGGGTCTGGGGGCTTTTAGAATGGTCTTGGGGGGCTCTAGATGGGTCAGGGTCTTTTAGAAGGGTCCTGGTGGGCTCTAGAAGGATCTGGGGACAGTTAGGAGGGTCCTGAGGGGATGTTGAATGGTCTGAGTGCTTTTAGATGGGTCCTGTAGGGCTAAAAAAGGTTCCTAACCCTATCCCTAACCCTAACTCT
>JAUNZM010002144.1:0-13883 GCA_033459285.1 Clamator glandarius | reverse complement strand
ACAGACCATACACAGAATTCTAGTATTGTGCTACCTATTTCTTTTCTAGACTTCCACACTCTATTACAGAATTTCTCTTGCTTTTTCTTTAAGTCGATACGTGCCACGAAACGGTAATTATGATCACTGATTAAACTGAAGATCCAAAGCTGCAAAAAAATAAAAAGCAATTGCAATAACATTTTGACACTAAACATGAGTACAAACTAAATGTCCGCTATTTAAAACTGTTGATGTAACTAATGAATTTTTGTACCTAGAATCTCATCTTGGACCAAAAATTCAATTACAGGATTGAATTATATATCATATAATAACAATATGTTCAATATTACTTAAAGCAGCCATTATTAGTTTGAACTACACATCCAATTCCCACACATTTATGTCTTTGAAAAAACCTCCTCTGTTTGCCACAGTTAAAAATTACAGGTAACCTGCATGTAATTGCTCACTGAGTCATGTACATTAATTTCTGTCTATTTTTGATCACCACTATAAGTGAATCTTTAGTTTTCTTCACAATTCACTGAATAGTAACACCAAAGGAAAACAATAGGAAAATCTCATGTTCTTAACATTAAATTAAAGAGGAGGTGAAATAGATGTTCACATTTATCACATTTTGATTAGAATTCCAAGATATTGAAATCAGAATCTCTTCCATTTATTCTCATGTGTCTCATTCCTTGGCCCAAATAAGAGAATCCTTTTTTTCACCTTTTTTCTCTTAAAACAGATATATTTATAGCTACTCAGTGTACTCTTCATGTAATAACTATGTTCTTGAAAACTTTCCTGCTTTTCAGGAAAGTTTCCATTTTGCAATAGAGGTCTCATATACCATATACAGTTTATGTACAAACATTGAATTACATTTACTAAAATAACATTTGTTTGAACCGTTGTTCAAACATGTATGAAGATTGTGAAGCATTTTTTTAGGCAGATACATAATAACAGTAGACTGTTTTGACATAGGGATTAAGTTTAGTGCATAACACTTACCTGTCCCTCAGCACATCCAGTGATAATCTGTTTATTTTCTTCATCAATTAGCAGACTTAGCAAAGGACATGCTGCTTCAAAAAAAGGCAGAATTATTTCCAGAGTAGACAAAAACCAGATATTTAATTAAAATATATGATTCCAAATTGAATATTCCTGTTCATAAATATGGCTGATAAAGTCCCTTACTGCAATTGCTATGGTGGCGCTATGCTTTGTGGCTTAATCTCTGTGTTGCTGAGGGCTTTCCATTGGCAGGGCCATGGCGTGCCTTTCACCCAAGCTGCCACAGCAGCGTTTTTCAGCACCCTTTACTCACATTGCTACAGCAGCATTTTGCAGCGCCCTTGCACTCAAGCTGCAGTGGCATTGTTTTCAGAGCCCCCGCGGCAGTGGTTTTTGCTTGTTGTTTCCATGCTGTTGTTCTCATAGCCTTGCACTTGCAAACCATGGCATTGCAATTAAGTCAAGTTTTCATGGGAAGAAATTTCTGCAGGCAGCCAAGGGGAAATTACACCTTCTTCCTCTCCTTTCTTATGACATGGTTTTAGGTTTTAGTTCACATGAAGCCATCCAATAACATCTATGTACAAAGCTCAACAAACCAATCTCCATGCAGCTCGTGGCCCCAGAGTGTGCTCCAGTCACCAGTAAGAGCACGAGAAGCAGCAACAACCAACAAGGAGTTTAAGTAGGTACTTTGTGGCTCCTGTTGGAAAGCTCCTATTGATAGAGGGATCCCTGCTGCACTGGAGACAACGTTTGCCCTCCTACTCTTCTCTCATTTTGCTCTCATCTTCCCTTAAAAGTAATTTTCACCTTTAAAGTCAATATAAGTAAACAGCTACAGACACTGCTAATAAATTTACACATTGTATACTTAAAGAATTTTCTTCTGTGTCATACACAAGACTTAAAAGAAAACATAGTACTCAGGCACATAGTACTCAGGCAATGGAACTTTATGTGCAAAAAAAAGAGAGATATGCATATCTCAGTAAACAGCAACAGTAAGACCACACCATAAACAAAAAGAGCTGTTTATGAAAGTGCACTAAAACGATCTACCCAGAAGCACACTTTAAAGGATATTTATTACTGGCTTTAAAGGATAATATGTTTACTACTACCTAGTTTACTAGAAATTTCTCACTAAAACTACTAAATACTTCTATAATAATTTAATTATTATTGTTTAGGATTTGTTTGCTATGAAGAAGTATACATAAGTAAGACAACTAACCTGTTAGTACTCCTGACTGATACATTAACTGGCCACTAAAATAGTCCCATACCTTTGGAAAAAAATAATAATAAAAAAAACGAAGTAAAAATATGCATCTGCTTAGATCTTTAAGGAAAACACACACTTTAATGGCCATAATGTGGAGAAATGTAGCCATTGAAACTGACGCAATACAGTAAGGATTATTTTCAGTGTTTTTTCTAACTATGTAGTATTTTGTTTAATGTATAAGCGTGCAGAGCGAAAAAAGTGAAACTCAACTGGTATGGATACACAAAGTACTTAAAAGTAATTATTATAATCTTTGCTTAGGCTGATCTCTGAGTTACCTAAGATAAATTAATGAAAAGTCTTGACTGAATTGGTTCTAGATTTCACAGAGAGAGTCTCCATAAATTCACCATATTTGTACTAGGCTCTGGGATAAGAGGTCATTATTAATAACAATTTTACTTACTATGATTACCCACATATAAGTCAAATTTAATTGTTAAAACGACTGTTTCAAAGTGAGGCAGCCTATGCTTAATAGTTGATTGACAAAGCGAAATAATTTTTTTAATTTATCTTATTATATTATTTATATATAAAGCACTTTTTTCCTCTCATGTTGTTACTTCAATGAGTCATTCTCTTCACAAGTACTTCCACTAAATTTACTGTAGCTATCACAGATGGGATTTAAAAAATTAGACCCAGACAGTCACTGCTTTCTAAACATGGCTGTGAGGCTTTTTTTTAGCTCCCAAGCTTTTCTCTTTGTTCACATTTCATTTCTTGTTTCACAAATTTATGTGAAGAGATTCTCATCTATTTCACCACTCCTTTAGCCAAGTAAAAAGGCTAGGAGAGCATAAGGTTTCAGACACTGCAAGTCCTGCAATCACAGGAGCCAGCTATCATAACATGCTCTCAGAGAATTACCCCTGATTTGCAGAATCAGGCAGAGAAAGTAAAACTTGAAGACTTACCTACTAAATTATTTGAGAGATTTGCAAAATATTTTCATTTGATTGTTATTTTATTCCCAACATATAGTAAGGATAAAAAAAACCAAACAAAACTTATTCATTAGGATTTTGCATTATTTATCAAGTCATAATGTATCAAGCCTTCATTAAATTAATATGAGGAAGCATATAGACCTTTTCCTTCAGTCATTTTTATCTTGATTTAATTTCTTAAATCAATATAAACTAAATAAGAAACAACAAATCAGAAAGTGAGAATTATTAATATTTCCTAAAATTCCAATTCAGTTTTAGTACATAAAAAGCAAACTTACGGGGAAAAAAATCAACATTCAATATAGAAACTTTAATTTTACATTACCTTGTAGAATCAGATGTTTACAATCATATAGACAACAACTGGTAGTACACTAAATTGTATCTAATAAAAGTTAAGATATCCACCTAAATATCTCCTGAATATATACCTGAGTTCACTTAGGTTCCTTGTTTTCCCTTACTGTCTAACTTGCCTTTGATTGTCATCATGTACAGCAGCAGCAGTCCATGGTGACATCACATAAAATATTGCCTGGCAAAAAATCCTACCAGTATGCAACAACCCAGCCATTGCATACAATAACCCAAACTAATATTCTCAAAAGGGAAATTTCCAATTAATGTAAGCAGACTCAAAGTGAAATACTTTCAATGAATTCAGCAAACTGCAACTCTTGAGTTACAGCCAAACTGATCAAATGTTATATTTCTGTTCACGAGATTATAATAATCACCAGTTAACACTTTGCTGTAGAAAGTTTTGAATATATAAAACCTGCATTGTTCTTTTTTAAACATAATGAATTTTTACAATAATTTCTCAAGCAAGTCTAGGACCAATGTCCTGATCTCTAAAGAGTCGAAGATGATTTTTGTTGAATCTTCAGAAAATATTTAAAGAGGTAAAAAGAATGATTCCCATAATCACTAAACAATATTTTTAGAAGTGCAGCTCTACTATTTCCTTGCCTTAAAGGTTCTGTCTTCTGACACTGATATAAGCATACTTTTCTCCCGTGTGCAAAATTCAGCAGCAGTCACTGGAGCAAGGTGGCCATTCAGTTCAGACAGCACAGCTTCTTTCTGTGATTAGTCAAGTCAAAATAAAAATAGAATAGATTTCAAACCAAAAATTAAAATTAGTTAAATGTTTTAATAATTAATATCTGTTGATAAAAATTGTCATATTGGGTTTCAAAATACTACTCCAATAAGATTCTTCTTACTGGAACTGCAGGCCCGTATATCATCCTGCAGGCAAAATCACTACACATTACATTTATTTCTTCAGAATTAATGATATAGGAGTAAGTTTTCAGATGTCCTCAGAATGTTTTCTTCTTCTAAGTTGTTGACATATTATTTCACTTCAACTTTTTTAATCTAATTTTCTATGCAGTGTATGATGCATTATCAAGTATCAGTTTGCCCTTATTTTCACGTATATGATAAAAAATAATGCTTTTGCGTAATAGTTCTGACATTTTTGTGTCCTAATTTTATTTGAAAGTGAATAAGTTAAAGAAATAAGAGCACCATGGCTACAAAGAATGATACCTCACCTTTGCACTTAGCACGTAGATCTGGTTTCCAGCACATACTGCCACCTGTTGATCGTCCGGACTAAATCTTACATGAAGCACCATTCCCAAAAGAGTTCCTATAACAATTCCTCGAGGTGTCAACCCTGCAGCAATTTTATTGTTAATGAGTCTCAATGAAATGTAAAACTATGATGCAGTGAGATTCTTAGAAACTTTGCATAGCAGTTATCTAACCACAGAACTATCCCAGTTTCTATCAGGAAGATGTACAGAAGTTTAATTCTACCAGGCTATTGGAAAGCAAAGCACAGAACTATGCACCAGCAGGATTCCTCCATCTGCCTGGCTGTCTAGACGTGATCCAGTACTCTTGGAGACACTAGCAATCAGTGTGCCCATCAAATCATACTTCCATCGAAGACTGACAGGGACAGGATTTTTCAAGTAGGGTGATGTAGCCAAGGAATCCAGTGTCACATTCATTTTGGAGGCAAGAAAACCCGACTAAAGCCCAGCAAAACAGGGACTGGAAAAATGCTTCTTCCAGGAGGACATCCTGCTTACTCAGCCATGAAGTAAAGGGTATTTTCCTGCTCTTGGTTTTAATTCTTCTGTGGGAAAAGGCATGAAGGGGAAGTTCACCACTAAATATCATTATAAAGTCAAATGATAAGACTAGCTTTGAGAACAGGCTCTTGCTTCACAGCCTCATTCTAATCACCTCACCAATTCAAGCAGGCTGGTTTCTGCAGATCCCTGTTTTATAATGCTACCTTTAACTATGAGAGGAGACTTTTGATTTCTCGTTAAATTTTAGGGTTTCATAGGCAATATATTAACCAGGATACAGGCAAAACAACTGTAGGTGTCCTTTCCTAGTCTTCATCCTTGATGCTGTGGATTGCTTCTGCAATTGATTAGCCTGTCAAGATGGACCAGGATGGAGAGAGGGATCACAGAAAGAACTCCTTAACTACTTTGACATAGTTGATGAGACTATGGTAAGAGAAAACATGTCAAGACTGTGCAGAGCATAGTTTGGGGAGAGAAAGATTATACAGCATCTGCTGAAGAGCCTATGGATAGAGAGAAAAAGAGAAAGAAGAAAATCTGGCACTAGAGAATCTGGCTTTCAGATGTCTTTGTATTAAAACTACGTATACTTTTTATACGTCTGCTACCAACTGTCTAACTTCCACGCTTGTTTCCTCCAAATTCATAGTCCCATTTTATGCCCACTCCTTGAAGCATTCTTTGATTGTCTATGTTACTCTTACATGGATTAAAATGTAATAATGACACTTATTATAAAAATACTTCAAATGTTCACTTTTCTTTACAATATTAATTTTCATAACAAATTCAGCAAATTCAGCATGGAGCTGAGTACAACAGACAATTCCCACTTATTAAATCATAAGCAAATCTCAGATAACAAGGAGGAAACTTTAATAGTGCTGCACAATGCCATGTAACTCTTAATATTGGCACCAAAGAAGGACTGCTATATCCCTCAACCGTTATGCCGTAACAATATCTTTTGGACAGAGTGTCACTGGGACTCCACTGAGTTGTGTCTCTAAGGGTGTTGCTCCCTTTCTTTCTCTTTCATTTTTCCAGTTGATATAAGCTTGAAGAGGGGTTAACACTGCTCCCTATAATCTCACTCTATTGGTTGAGGCTCCAAAGTAAGATGGTCAGAATACTAGAATTTCTGCTTTCTTTGTGTTACGTCACCATAACTCTCTTTCATTCATGCACTCTCCACCCAAATCAGATACTCACATTGCTCACTTGTACACATGACAGCAGAGGCAGAAGGAGGGGCAGAACCAGACAAAACAGGATGTAAAACACTAGTTCTACAGATATTCCAGAAAGGGTAGTACTTAGCTATTTTGGCATTGCAAAAAAAATGCAGTGCTGCTATAATTGAAAATTTGTCTGTCCCTTTCATTCTGCAGTGGTTGAACTTCCCTCCCTTTGCAGCACTTCCCTGCCTTTCCCAGCTAGGCACCTGGGAGCCCATCCCTCCCTAACCTGGGATCTTCTGGGAAGGTAAGATGACCAGACTGGCTAGAACACTTCCCTGATTTGGCTGGGTATTGCCAAAAAAAGGACAATAGAGAAATAAAAGGCTATTTATCACTGTTAGGGCTGCTGAACCTGAGTGGCTAACTGCACACTACTCAGAAATAACCAGCTTTTTATAGAAGCGGTAGTAGAAGAAAAGGAGGTACTGAGGACACGTCTTCTAAGGTGGCTGTTGCTCAGAGACTGGCCGGGAATTGGTATGCTTTATTATATTGGGAATTGGAATCACAGGACGTGGTGATTGCCTTTGCACCACTTCTTTACATATATTTATAAAATAGGTATATGTTATTTGATACAAATAATACTCTACCTTCTTGCACCTTCTGCATGCATTCATCAAGATTCCACACTATCACATGCTCTCGAGAAGCAGAGCAGACAAGAAGTGGATTGTTTTTACTTCCAAATGACACCGCAGAAATTGAGTTACAATGTCCTGACAAATGTAATGGCTGACAAATACAGATAAACAAGAGTTAAATGGGTCACTTCAAGCTAAGATTATGAACTATACAAAATTACAAATGGACAATGTATGTGAAATTAACAAAACAAAAACTACTTTTTCTTTCTTATTTCAAAAACATGTAACGTAGCTGTACTGGGTCCATCTGGGATGGAGTTGGCTTTCTTCCTAACAGCTTGCATGGAGCGGTGCTTCTTCAGATTTTGTGATGTAAACAGTGCTGATAACACATCCATGTTTTGGCAGTTGCCAAACAGTGCTGGCACAGCACCAAAGCTTTCTTTTTCCACTCCTGTCCTGTGCTCCCCTCTTAGCCAGCAAATAAGACAGAGGTGCACAAGAGATTGGGAGAGGAAACAGCCAGGAGACCTGACCTGAAGTCGCAAAGGAATATTCCTTACTATATGATGATGTACTCAGCAATAAAACTGGGCTGTTGGATGAAGAAGGTATTGTAAGGCTGTCTTCTAAGCTGACCACTGCTTGAAGCCTGGCTGGTGATTGGTCTACTTGTAGGAGGAGATGAGTGGTTGTCATTGTATCACTTCTCTCTTTTTTTCCCTCACTTGTTAAATCATTTTTATCCCAACTTGTGACTTCTCACTTTCACTCACCCAATTCTCTCCATCACCCCTCTGGGAAGGAGTGAGCAGGAGACTGGGTGGTAGTTTAGCTACCAGCCAGGGTCAACCCACCACAGTAGCTTAGACTATTCTCATCACAATTAACAAAGTGTCAAAGTCTGTGCTGTAAATGGCAGATAAACTGTTCATCATATTTTATCTTAAAGCACTTGTTTTAATGAGCCACCCCCTCTTTTACTTGCAGGGGGTGGAGTGGTGGATGTTAAACAAAGCTCATGACAAATGTTACCATCATCCCAGCCTTAAAATGAAAGTTGACTCTTGCTGCTCCCAAATGAATCATGGAATCGTTAGGGCTGGAAGACACCTTAAAGATCATCTAGTTCCAAATCCCCTGCCACGGGCAGGGACACCTCCCACTAGATCAGGTTACCCAAGGCTCCATCCAACCTGGCCTTGAACACCTCCAGGGACGGGGCAGCCACAGCTTCCCTGGGCCACCTGTAAATGCTTTGTTTACACCTTCCTTCTTAGTCCCATGAAATAACAGCCTATAACGAGACATATCCTGGTTTTACCTGAGCAGTCACTGTATTCCAGACGCATAACTCATTCTGATTCCAAGGGAAAGCGCAGAGACCGTGACAACACGCCAGCTGAACAAGGGACTCGGACAGTTTGTTTTTAAACAAGCTTTTTTCGCAGACAACAGCAGGATTCCGCCTTCCACCAGAAGAAGGGCCCTCCCCGTCACTGTCCATCCTCCGGCTGAGAAGGGTCCCGAGGGGGAGAACCGCGTCCTCACGGCCCGGCAGCGCAGGGCTCCCGGCGCCACCGCGTCCTCGCCAGGGGCTACCGCGTCCTCGCCCGGGGCTACCGCGTCCTCGCCCGGGGCTACCGCGTCCTCGCCCGGGGCCACTAGAGGCTCAGTGCGAACGCAGCGCCGTCTCCTCCTGCTGCAAAGCGCGGCGGGGTCGCCACAGGGGGCGTTCGCTCCCCGGAGTCACACGCCGAGGTGCACGCAGAGCAGCGCAGATGGAGGGAGGCGGTTCTCCTCGCTCTGCTCCACCCCGGTAAGATCCGATGAGGATGTGATTGAGAGCTGCCCTGCGGAGAAGGGTTTGGGGGTGCTGGTCGATGAGAAGCTCGACATGAGCCGGCAACGTGGGCTCGCAGCCCAGGAGGCCAAACGTATCCTGGGCTGCATCAAAAGAAGCGTGGCCAGCAGATTGTCCCTCTAGTCCTCTCCTGTGAGACCTCACCTGGAGTATTGTGTCCAGTTCTGGAATCTCCAGCATAAGAAGGACATGGAACTGTTGGAACAGGTCCAGAGGACGGCTATAAAAATGACCAGAGAGCTGGAGCACCTTCGCTACGAGAACAGGCTGAGAGAGTTGGGCTTGTTCAGCCTGGAGAAGAGAAGGCTCTGAGGAGACCTTATAGTCAACTTCCAGTACCTTAAGGAGTCCTACAAGGAAGCTGGAGAGGGACTGTTTACAAAGGCTTGTAGTGATAGGACTAGGGGCAACGGGTATAAACTGGAGAGGGGAATATTTAGGCTAGACATAAGGAGGGGTTTCCCGAGGAAGCTGTGGCTGCCCCACCCTGGAGGTGTTCAGGGCCAGTTTGCAAGGGGCCTTGGACAGCCTGGTCTAGTGGGAGGTGTCCCTGCCCAGGGCAGGGGTGTTGGGAGTAGATGATCTTTCAAGTCCCAACCTAAACTAAACTATTCCATGATTCTATGATCCCACCTGGAGCATTGTATCCCACTGTGGGAACCCCAACACAGGGCAGACGTGGACTTGTTGGAGCAGCTCCAGAGGAGGGACACAAATACCTCTCCAATAAAGACAGGCTGAAAGAGCTGGGATTGTTCGGTCTGGAGAGGAGAAGGCTCCAGGGAGACCTTACAGCAACCTTACAGTACTTAAGGGGGCTACCGAAATGATGAAGAGGGGCTCCTTATGAGGACCCATAGTAGCAGGACGAAAGGGGCAATGGTTCCAAGATGAAAGAGGGCTGATTTAGGTTGGGCATAAGGACGAATGTTTTTTATCGTGAGGGTGCGGACACACTGGCACAGGTTGCCCAGAGAAGTTGTGGCTGCCCCATTCCTGGAGGTGTTCAAAGCCAGGCTGGATGGGGCCCTGGGCAACCTGGTCTGGGGGTTAGAGCTGGATGGGCTTTAAGGTCCCTCCCGGAGGGAGGAGCTCGGTGTGTGGGCGGAGCTGGGGGGGCGGGTGCGCGTGGTGCCGTAACGACCGCGCACCGGCAGCTCTCGCGATACGGAGCGCGGCCCGGCCCAGCAGCCCCCGCGCTGCCGCTCGCCGCGGGGAGAGGGCGGCGGCGGAGGCCCCCGCGGCTCTCGCCGAGGTCTCCCGCGTTCCCTACCGAGGGCCGAACGCCTCCGTTTGCCCCTAGGTAACCGGATTGTTTTCCGCTCGGATGGGGGCTCTTCCCCCGCTGGGATTTCCTCGCCGTTTCGGTTGCCGAGGGGCAGGGAGCCGCGTTTGTCTCTTTCGCTGGCATCAGCCGCGGGGGCTCGGCCGGTGCTGCCCTCCCTCTTGCACCGTGTTTGCAGAATTGTGGCCTTGTGTCTGTTATAGGCGCTCCTGGGGCAGAAAACTTGGAACCACAGAAATACTTGTACGTGTTTCCCTAGATTTGTTGAACTGTAAAACCTTTAAGTGACGTCTTAGCGGGAGTAACGCGGTTTGTTTTCGTGCTACGTGGGTACAAAACAACTTACTAACGCCTTTCGTGTTTAACGGGGTTGTAGCGGCCTCATGGAAGGCAGGAGAGGATTAAAATCTTCGCCTGAAAGCGGCAGATACTTGTGGCTCCTGCACTTGGCAGTGATCTGCGTGTCCCATTCAGTCAGCTGTATGCCTCGGAAGGCTCCGGCAAGGTGCAGAGCTCGCTGCTTTGGACACACGCTTAGTGCAGCTCTTCAGAGGAGTGGAGTTGCTGCTGGCATGCTCAGGCTGTGATGGAGAGCACGCAACAAGAAGGGAAAGGGGGCAACTGCCTTAATCTTGCAGCAGCCCTTTCCCCCTTGCCCCAGTAACTTACAGCGTTTGCCTACAAAACAGAAGGCTGAAAGAGCTGAGTATATGCATGGTTAAAAAAAATCTTCAGGAAAGTAAATGCGCATTTTTGTTTTTCATGGGAAAATATGCTAAGTTTAGTCCTAGAAGTAACCCACACAGCACAACCATAATTTAATCTATTATCCAACTAGATAATTTTTTCTTATTTCTAATTGTTAGCAGTGTGAGTCAGAATGCATACCGCTTAATGCATACATCTAGATTTGCACCATTAACATCATCTGAAGTTAAGGAAGAGGATGGGAGAAAAATAGGATGCCTGATACAAATTTAAGCTGCTTCAAGCACACAAACCCCTTTCGTTTTAACTTTTTTTAAACTGAGGCTAGAATCATAGGGTTTCATCTCTTCTGGTTATCTGTTAAATTTCACACGTATGCAGGTAGAATGAAACTAAAGTCTTGTTTATTTTGGGATGAAAGAAAATCCCTTTGATTAATTTCTGTTCGATTTCTTTAAGAAATTCAAGCCATTTTAATCCTGCAGAGGTCTGAATCTTAGCAGTGGGTTTTGTTACTATTAAAAAGGAAGAAAAGTCAATGAAGATACTTAATTGAAGTTGCTTAACTTTGTATGAACTAGAGGGGATTTCTAAAAATGATTAAATAATAATTAAAAAATAATAAATTCTTTCCAGGAATGGAAGATGCTGAAATCTGAACTATGTTCTTATCCACAGGGTAGCGCACAGAATACAGAAAGAGGTTTGAATATAACGTAAAAATCATGGCAGCACACTGGAGAACAATGCTGATAATACTTGTGGCAGCTCAAGCACTATATGTGGTAAATACCTTTGAGGAAGAGGATGTACCTGAAGAATGGGTTCTTCTTCATGTTGTTCAAGGTCAGATTGGAGCAGGAAACTACAGCTATTTGAGGCTAAATCACGAGGGAAAGATAGTACTCCAGATGCAGAGTTTAAAAGGCGATGCAGACTTGTATGTATCTGATATGACGCTTCACCCCAGCTTTGATGAATATGAGTTACAGTCTGTAACTTGCGGTCAGGATGTTGTCCACGTACCTGCACACTTCCGCCGCCCTGTGGGAATAGGGATTTACGGTCATCCTTCTCACCTGGAGAGCGAGTTTGAAATGAAAGTATTCTACGATCGAACAGTTGTACAGTATCCATTTGGTGAGGCTTCTTACAGCCCCGAGGAGATGGAGGCACACCGAAAATACTCACAGTCTACAGAAGATGAATCTCAGGAGGAGGAGTCTGTTTTCTGGACTATACTTATTGGAATCTTGAAATTAATACTCGAAATTCTTTTTTAAATTGATACACACTGGACTAAGTAAGTGACACTTCAGCCTGTGAAATTGGACATGAATGACTTTCTGTGATATTTAATACTCTTTGTTATGTTTCCTGAAGAGGCATTCCAGGTTACTTTTCCAAAACAAGAAAAGAAGTCGGGGGGGAAAGCCATATCTAATTTTGTAGTGTAAATCCTCCCCTCTGTAAAACGAGCAGCAAGCACAGTATTTGCCATGTTCTTCAGAGATCAAGGTTTAAAAAAAATTAATGTAAAGTGGGGATCTTATTAAATTCACTTTGAAGAGGTGCTTAGGAAAATCAACACCCATTCAGTATTTTCTATCTTATTTTTTAATAACAAAGAGTAAAATATTAAAATGCTGCACTTCAGTGCCCCCCTCTTAATTTAGAGTATATTTAAAAAGAAAATCTACTTTTCTGAGCAAGCATCTCCAGTAAAATTAATTAGCAATGGCTTTTGAGTGAATTCAAGTTGAGGAGCCTAGGATGAGAGAAGGAAACACCAGTCTGTCACTAAAGGGGGCAGATAGTTTCTGTTTTGATTGCTTGTGCCCTACACCAAGTCAACTGTCTGTCACATCTATCATCACTTCTGCAAATCCATGACCTGAGTCAAGTGGATGTTGCCGCTTCAGTCTTATTACAGGGAGAGTGAGCCTTCACCTGTTGGTACTTATCAATCCAATGTTTTCGTTCCTCCTTAAAAGCAATGCAGCATACACTATCTTGAACTTTTCTTACACCTCCTTTTATGGCTTTATATGGGGTTTTTTGTACATCGTTATGAATAAGTCTTGAGCTTGCGAAGAAAATTTCTGCTGAAAGGAATTTGCTGTACATTGTAAGAAGGTCAGGTCATGCCCACTCTTCCTCGAAAGTTAAGTCTTTCCAGGACTATTTTTGGCGTTGGTAGAGTCTTTCAAAATAACCAGTTGCTATGCAAATAGTGCATATTAAAATTGTGCTCTCATTTTCTTTTCACAGAGATTACTGATGAGTGCACTGACATAAACAAGTATGTTACTATAATTTTATACAAACAGTGCATCTACACATTCAATTTCATTACTGAACGCCTCCTCTTTTTGAGTGGGAATTTGGCTTGTCTATATCTAGGTATCTGACAGGACGGAAGTAGTAACTTGCATCACAAAAATAAAATCGTTATATAGGCAAAATTAAAAGTTTATTTGGTAAAAAGAAAGTGGTATTGTTCCTCTTCGAGTGGTTGGTTAAATAGCACCAAAGTATCACTTTAATTTGTGCAGTTAAGTTTTGGACAGCAAAGTTGAGGTTGTTTTATTTTTAGCCCTCTTTGCTGTTTTTACCCCTTCTTCCTCCTCTTCTGGGTACAGGAGAGTCTTTCTGACAACAATCACAAATCCAGCGACCTAAGAAAAGAAAATTATCAATTATTGGGAAACTACCTTTGTTACTCATCTAGTTATGCACCTTTCACCATTCTGATAGGTGCTCATCTGCTTGCAGTACTTCCTTTAATGTAAACAACCGGTGCTTTATCATTTAAAG
>JAUNZM010002143.1:0-11569 GCA_033459285.1 Clamator glandarius | reverse complement strand
TGTCCCCCCATGTCCCCCCATGTCCCCCATGTCCCCATAACCCCTCATGTCCCCCCATGTCCCCATAACCCCTCATGTCCCCCCATGTTCCCCCATGTCCCCATGTCCCCCCATGTCCCCTATGTCCCCATAACCCCTCATGTCCCCCCATGTCCCCCATGTCCCCATAACCCCTCATGTCCCCCATGTCCCCCCATGTCCCCATAACCACCCATGTCCCCCATGTCCCCATGTTCCCCCATGTCCCCATGTTCCCCCATGTCCCCCATGTTCCCCCATGTCCCCCAAGTCCCCATAACCCCCAATGTCCACCCATGTCCCCATGTCCACCCATGTCCCCCATGTCCCCATGTCCCCATGTCCCCCCATGTCCCCCCATGTCCCCTGTGTCCCCATAACCCCCCATGTCCCCCCATGTCCCCTGTGTCCCCATAACCCCCATGTCCCCCCATGTCCCCTGTGTCCCCATAACCCCTCATGTCCCCCCATGTCCCCCGTGTCCCCATAACCCCCCATGTCCCCCCATGTCCCCCTTGTCCCCATAACCCCTCATGTCCCCCATGTCCCCCCATGTCCCCATAACCCCTCATGTCCCCCCATGTCCCCCCATGTCCCCATAACCCCTCATGTCCCCCCATGTCCTTCATGTCCCCATAACCCCTCATGTCCCCCATGTCCCCCATAACCCCCCATGTCCCCCCATGTCCCTCATGTCCCCATAACCCCCCATGTCCCCCATAACCCCCCATGTCCCCATAACCCCCCATGTCCCCCATAACCCCCCATGTCCCCATAACCCCCCATGTCCCCCATAACCCCCCATGTCCCCCCATGTCCCTCATGTCCCCATAACCCCTCATGTCCCCCATAACCCCCCATGTCCCCCATAACCCCCCATGTCCCCCATAACCCCCCATGTCCCCCCATGTCCCTCATGTCCCCATAACCCCCCATGTCCCCCATAACCCCCCATGTCCCCCATAACCCCCCATGTCCCCATAACCACCCATGTCCCCCCATGTCCCCCATGTCCCCCCATGTCCCCATAACCCCCCATGTCCCCCCATGTCCCCCGTGTCCCCATAACCCCCGTGTCCCCCCATGTCCCCTGTGTCCCCATAACCCCCCATGTCCCCATAACCCCCCATGTCCCCATAACCACCCATGTCCCCCCATGTCCCCCATGTCCCCCCATGTCCCCATAACCCCCCATGTCCCCCCATGTCCCCCGTGTCCCCATAACCCCCCATGTCCCCCCATGTCCCCCGTGTCCCCATAACCCCCGTGTCCCCCCATGTCCCCTGTGTCCCCATAACCCCCCATGTCCCCCCATGTCCCCTGTGTCCCCATAACCCCCCATGTCCCCCCATGTCCCCCATGTCCCCATAACCCCCCATGTCCCCCGTGTCCCCATAACCCCCTATGTCACTCCATGTCCCCCTAACCCCCCATGTCCCCCATGTCCCCATGTCCCCCCATGTCCCCCGTGTCCCCATAACCCCCCATGTCCCCCATGTCCCCATGTCCCCCCATGTCCCCCGTGTCCCCATAACCCCCCATGTCCCCCCATGTCCCCATAACCCCCCGTGTCCCCATAACCCCCCATGTCCCCCATGTCCCCATGTCCCCCCATGTCCCCCGTGTCCCCATAACCCCCCATGTCCCCCCATGTCCCCCGTGTCCCCATAACCCCCCATGTCCCCCATGTCCCCCCATGTCCCCCGTGTCCCTATAACCCCCCATGTCACCCCATGTCCCCATAACCCCCCATGTCCCCATAACCCCTCATACCCCAATAACCCCCTATCTCCCCATAGCCCCCGTGTCCCCCCGAGTCCCCCCAGGCCCCCCCTTAACCTCCGTGTGTCCCCCCCCAAATCCAGGCGACGGTCGCCGCCTTCGCCGCCAGCGAGGGCCACGCTCACCCGCGGGTGGTCGAGCTCCCCAAAACCGAGGAGGGGTTGGGGTTCAACATCATGGGGGGCAAGGAGCAGAACTCCCCCATTTACATCTCCCGCGTCATCCCCGGGGGGGTGGCCGATCGCCACGGGGGCCTCAAGCGGGGGGACCAGCTCCTCAGCGTCAACGGCGTCGTGAGTTTTGGGGGGCTGGAGGGGTTTGAAGGGGGGGGGGGGGGCTGCGGTGGGATTTGGGGGGGCTGCGGTGGGAATTGGGGGGCTACAGAAGGATTTGGGGGGGGGCTGCGGTGGGAATTGGGGGGCTACAGAAGGATTTGGGGGGGCTGCAGTGGGAATTGGGGGGCTACAGAAGGATTTGGGGGGGGCTGCAGTGGGAATTGGGGGGCTGCAGAAGGATTTGGGGGGGGCTGCAGTGGGAATTGGGGGGCTGCAGAAGGATTTGGGGGGGGGCTGCAGTGGGAATTGGGGGGCTACAGGGGGATTTGGGGGGGGCTGCGATGGGAATTGGGGGGCTACAGAAGGATTTGGGGGGGGCTGCAGTGGGAATTGGGGGGCTACAGGGGGATTTGGGGGGGCTGCGATGGGAATTGGGGGGCTACAGAAGGATTTGGGGGGGGCTGCAGTGGGAATTGGGGGGCTACAGGGGGATTTGGGGGGGCTACAGAGGGCTTTGGGGGGCTGCAGAGGGATTTGGGGGGGCTACAGTGGAATTTGGGGGGTCTACAGAGGGACTTGGGGGGCTACAGTGGGGTTTGGGGGGCTACAGTGGGATCTGGGGGGGCTACAGTGGGATTTGGGGGGCTACAGAGGGATTTGGGGGGGCTACAGAGGGATTTGGGGGGGCTGCAGAGGGATTTGGGGGGCTATAGTGGGATTTGGGGGGGCTACAGTGGGATTTGGGGGGCTGAAGTGGGATTTGGGGGGGCTACAGAGGGATTTGGGGGGCTGCAGAGGGATTGGGGGGGCTATAGTGGGATTTGGGGGGGCTACAGAGGGATTTGGGGGGGCTATAGTGGGATTTGGGGGGGCTACAGAGGGATTTGGGGGGGCTACAGAGGGATTTGGGGGGCTATAGTGGGATTTGGGGGGGCTACAGAGGGATTTGGGGGGGTTAATGGGGAGTATTTGGGGTTTGGGGGGGCTGGAGGGCATTTTGGGGGGGCCCACCGTAGGGTTTTGGGGTGCTGATCAAGATGGGGGTGTTCAGGGCTGGGTTTTGGGGTTCACCTCAGGGTTTTGGGGTTCAGAGCAGCTTTTGGGGTTCAGGGAAGCGCAGGATCCGACTCCAGAGCCGCTTTAAGCCGTGCGGGAGCTTCGGCTGCGGGTGTGAGGTTCGGGGTTGGATTTTGGGGGTTCAGGGCAGGATTTTTGGGGTTCCGGGCAAGATTTTGGGGTTCACCTCAGGTTTTGGGGTTCAGGGCTGGGATTTGGGGTTCAGAGCAGGTTTTGGGGTTCAGGGAAGCGCAGGATCCGACTCCAGAGCTGCTTTAGCCGCGCTGGAGCTTTGGCTGCGGGTGTGAGGTTTGGGGTTGGATTTTTGGGGTTCAGGTCGATTTTTGGGGTTCACCTCAGGGTTTTGGGGTTCAGAGCAGCTCTTGGCGTTCAGGGAAGCGCAGGATCCGACTCCAGAGCCGCTTTAAGCCGCGCGGGAGCTTCGGCTGCGGGTGTGAGGTGCGGGGTTGGATTTTTGGGGTTCAGGTCGATTTTTGGGGTTCACCTCAGGGTTTTGGGGTTCAGGGCTGGGGTTTTGGGGTTCAGAGCAGCTCTTGGGGTTCAGGGAAGCGCAGGATCCGACTCCAGAGCCGCTTTAAGCCGCGCTGGAGCTTTGGCTGCGGGTGTGAGGTTTGGGGGGCTTGGAGTTAGATTTTTGGGGTTCAGGTCGATTTTTGGGGTTCACCTCAGGGTTTTGGGGTTCAGGGCTGGGGTTTTGGGGTTCAGAGCAGCTTTTGGGGTGCAGGGAAGTGCAGGATCCGACTCCAGAGCCGCTTTAGCCGCACGGGAGCTTTGGCTGCGGGTGTGAGGTTCGGGGTTGGATTTTTGGGGTTCAGGTCGATTTTTGGGGTTCACCTCCGGGTTTTGGGGTTCAGGGCTGGGGTTTTGGGGTTCAGAGCAGCTTTTGGGGTGCAGGGAAGCGCAGGATCCGACTCCAGAGCCGCTTTAGCCGCACGGGAGCTTTGGCTGCAGGTGTGAGGTTCAGGGTTGGATTTTTGGGGTTCAGGTCGATTTTTGGGGTTCACCTCAGGGTTTTGGGGTTCAGGGCTGGGGTTTGGGGTTCAGAGCAGCTTTTGGCGTTCAGGGAAGCGCAGGATCCGACTCCAGAGCCGCTTTAGCTGCGTTGGAGCTTCGGCTGCGGGTGTGAGGTTCGGGGTTGGATTTTGGGGTTCCGGGCAAGGTTTTGGGGTTCACCTCAGGGTTTGGGGTTCAGGGCTGGGGTCTGGGGTTCAGAGCAGCTCTTGGGGTTCAGTGAAGCGCAGGATCCGACTCCAGAGCCGCTTTAAGCCGCGCGGGAGCTTCGGCTGCGGGTGTGAGGTTCGGGGTTGGATTTTGGGGGTTCACCTCAGGATTTTTGCGGTTCCGGGCAAGATTTTGGGGTTCACCTCAGGGTTTTGGGGTTCACCTCAGGGTTTTGGGGTTCCGAGCAGCTTTTGGGGTTCAGGGAAGCGCAGGATCCGACTCCAGAGCCGCTTTAGCCGCACTGAAGCTTTGGCTGCGGGTGTGAGGTTCGGGGTTGGATTTTGGGGGTTCAGGGCAGGATTTTTGGGGCTCCGGGCAAGATTTTGGGGTTCACCTCAGGGTTTTGGGGTTCAGAGCTGGGGTTTTGGGGTTCAGAGCAGCTTTTGGGGTGCAGGGAAGCGCAGGATCCGACTCCAGAGCCGCTTTAGCCGCACGGGAGCTTTGGCTGCGGGTGTGAGGTTTGGGGTTGGATTTTGGGGGTTCAGGGCAGGATTTTTGGGGTTCCGGGCAAGATTTTGGGGTTCACCTCAGGTTTTGGGGTTCAGGGCTGGGGTTTGGGGTTCAGAGCAGCTTTTGGGGTGCAGGGAAGCGCAGGATCCGACTCCAGAGCCGCTTTAAGCCGCGCGGGAGCTTCGGCTGCGGGTGTGAGGTTCGGGGTTGGATTTTGGGGGTTCAGGTCGATTTTTGGGGTTCACCTCAGGGTTTTGGGGTTCAGGGCTGGGGTTTTGGGGTTCAGAGCAGCTTCTGGGGTTCAGGGAAGCGCAGGATCCGACTCCAGAGCTTCTTTAGCCACGTTGGAGCTTCGGCTGCGGGTGTGAGGTTCAGGGTTGGAGTTTTGGGGTTCAGGTCGATTTTGGGGGTTCACCTCCGGGTTTCGGGGTTCAGGGCTGGGGTTTTGGGGTTCAGAGCAGCTTTTGGGGTGCAGGGAAGCGCAGGATCCGACTCCAGAGCCGCTTTAGCCGCACGGGAGCTTTGGCTGCGGGTGTGAGGTTCGGGGTTGGATTTTTGGGGTTCAGGTCGATTTTTGGGGTTCACCTCCGGGTTTTGGGGTTCAGGGCTGGGGTTTGGGGTTCCGAGCAGCTCTTGGCGTTCAGGGAAGCGCAGGATCCGACTCCAGAGCCGCTTTAAGCCGCGCGGGAGCTTCGGCTGCGGGTGTGAGGTTCGGGGTTGGATTTTTGGGGTTCAGGTCGATTTTTGAGGTTCACCTCAGGGTTTCGGGGTTCAGGGCTGGGGTTTTGGGGTTCAGAGCAGCTTTTGGGGTTCAGGGAAGCGCAGGATCCGACTCCAGAGCCGCTTTAGCCGCGTTGGAGCTTCGGCTGCGGGTGTGAGGTTCGGGGTTGGATTTTGGGGTTCCGGGCAAGGTTTTGGGGTTCACCTCAGGGTTTGGGGTTCAGGGCTGGGGTTTTGGGGTTCAGAGCAGCTCTTGGGGTTCAGGGAAGCGCAGGATCCGACTCCAGAGCCGCTTTAAGCCGCGCTGGAGCTTTGGCTGCGGGTGTGAGGTTTGGGGGGCTTGGAGTTAGATTTTTGGGGTTCAGGTCGATTTTTGGGGTTCACCTCCGGGTTTCGGGGTTCAGGGCTGGGGTTTTGGGGTTCCGAGCAGCTTTTGGGGTTCAGGGAAGCGCAGGATCCGACTCCAGAGCCGCTTTAAGCCGCGCGGGAGCTTTGGCTGCGGGTGTGAGGTTCGGGGTTGGATTTTGGGGGTTCAGGTCGATTTTTGGGGTTCACCTCCGGGTTTTGGGGTTCAGGGCTGGGGTTTTGGGGTTCAGAGCAGCTCTTGGCGTTCAGGGAAGCGCAGGATCCGACTCCAGAGCCGCTTTAGCCGCGCGGGAGCTTTGGCTGCGGGTGTGAGGTTCAGGGTTGGATTTTTGGGGTTCAGGGCAGGATTTTTGGGGTTCCGGGCAAGATTTTGGGGTTCACCTCAGGTTTTGGGGTTCAGGGCTGGGGTTTGGGGTTCAGAGCAGCTTTTGGGGTGCAGGGAAGCGCAGGATCCGACTCCAGAGCCGCTTTAAGCCGCGCGGGAGCTTCGGCTGCGGGTGTGAGGTTCGGGGTTGGATTTTGGGGGTTCAGGTCGATTTTTGGGGTTCACCTCCGGGTTTTGGGGTTCAGGGCTGGGGTTTTGGGGTTCAGAGCAGCTCTTGGCGTTCAGGGAAGCGCAGGATCCGACTCCAGAGCCGCTTTAGCCGCGCGGGAGCTTTGGCTGCGGGTGTGAGGTTCAGGGTTGGATTTTTGGGGTTCAGGGCAGGATTTTTGGGGTTCCGGGCAAGATTTTGGGGTTCACCTCAGGTTTTGGGGTTCAGGGCTGGGGTTTGGGGTTCAGAGCAGCTTTTGGGGTGCAGGAAGCGCAGGATCCGACTCCAGAGCCGCTTTAAGCCGTGCGGGAGCTTCGGCTGCGGGTGTGAGGTTCGGGGTTGGATTTTTGGGGTTCAGGTCGATTTTTGGGGTTCACCTCAGGGTTTGGGGTTCAGGGCTGGGGTTTGGGGTTCAGAGCAGCTCTTGGCGTTCAGGGAAGCGCAGGATCCGACTCCAGAGCTGCTTTAGCCGCAGGTGTGAGGTTCGGGGTTGGATTTTGGGGGTTCAGGGCAGGATTTTTGGGGTTCCGGGCAAGATTTTGGGGTTCACCTCAGGGTTTTGGGGTTCAGGGCTGGGGTTTTGGGGTGCAGGGAAGCGCAGGATCCGACTCCAGAGCCGCTTTAAGCCGCGCTGGAGCTTTGGCTGCGGGTGTGAGGTTTGGGGGGCTTGGAGTTAGATTTTTGGGGTTCAGGTCGATTTTTGGGGTTCACCTCCGGGTTTCGGGGTTCAGGGCTGGGGTTTTGGGGTTCAGAGCAGCTCTTGGCGTTCAGGGAAGCGCAGGATCCGACTCCAGAGCCGCTTTAAGCCGCGCGGGAGCTTTGGCTGCGGGTGTGAGGTTCGGGGTTGGATATTTGGGGGTTCAGGTCGGATATTTTGGGGGGGGGGGGGGGGCTGTTTTTTTGGGGTTCAGAGCGTGGAGGGGGAGCAGCACGAGCGGGCGGTGGAGCTGCTGAAGGCGGCTCAGGGCTCGGTGAAGCTGGTCGTTCGCTACACGCCCCGAGTGCTCGAGGAGATGGAGGCGAGATTCGAGAAGCTGCGCAGCGCCCGCCGCCGCCAGCACAGCAGCTACTCGTGAGCCCCCCAAAACCCCTGCACCCCGAAACCCCCGCGCCCCGAAACCCCTGCGCCCCGAAACCCCTGCACCCCGAAACCCCCGCGCCCCGAAACCCCCGCACCCCGAAACCCCCGCGCCCCGAAACCCCCGCGCCCCGAAATCCCCGCGCCCCGAAACCCCCGCACCCCGAAACCCCTGCACCCCGAAACCCCTGCGCCCTGAAACCCCTGCGCCCCGAAACCCCCGCGCCCAGAAACCCCTGCGCCCCGAAACCCCTGCGCCCCGAAACCCCTGCACCCCGAAATCCCTGCGCCCCGAAACCCCTGCACCCCGAAACCCCTGCACCCCGAAACCCCTGCACCCCGAAATCACTGCACCCCGAAACCCCCGCGCCCCGAAACCCCCGCGCCCCGAAACCCCTGCAACCCGAAACCCCTGCGCCCCGAAACCCCTGCAACCCGAAACCCCCGCACCCCGAAACCCCTGCGCCCCGAAATCCCTGCGCCCCGAAACCCCTGCACCCCGAAACCCCTGCGCCCCGAAACCCCTGCACCCCGAAACCCCTGCGCCCCGAAACCCCTGCGCCCCGAAACCCCTGAGCCTCAAAATCCCCGCACCCCGAAACCCCTGCGCCCCGAAACCCCCGCGCCCTGAAATCCCCGCGCCCCGAAACCCCTGCATCCCGAAACCCCTGCGCCCCGAAACCCCTGCGCCCCGAAATCACTGCGCCCCGAAACCCCTGCACCCCGAAATCACTGCGCCCCGAAACCCCCGCGCCCCGAAACCCCTGCACCCCAAAACCCCTGCACCCCGAAACCCCTGCACCCCAAAAACCCCCGCACCCCGAAACCCCCGCGCCCCGAAACCCCTGCGCCCCGAAACCCCTGCACCCCGAAATCACTGCGACCCGAAACCCCTGCACCCCGAAACCCCCGCGCCCGGAAACCCCCGCGCCCCGAAACCCCTGCACCCCAAAAACCCCCGCACCCCGAAACCCCCGCGCCCCGAAACCCCTGCACCCCGAAACCCCTGCGACCCGAAACCCCTGCACCCCGAAACCCCCGCGCCCCGAAACCCCCGCGCCCCGAAACCCCCGCACCCCGAAACCCCTGCACCCCGAAACCCCTGCGCCCCGAAACCCCTGCGCCCCGAAACCCCCGCACCCCAAAACCCCTGCGCCCCGAAACCCCTGCACCCCAAAACCCCCGCGCCCCGAAATCCCCGCGCCCCAAAACCCCTGCACCCCAAAACCCCTGCACCCCGAAATCCCCGCGCCCCGAAATCCCTGCGCCCCGAAATCCCTGCACCCTGAAACCCCTGCGCCCCGAAACCCCCGCACCCCGAAATCCCCGCGCCCCGAAACCCCCACACCCCGAAACCCCCGCACCCCGAAACCCCCGCGCCCCGAAACCCCTGCGCCCCGAAACCCCCGCGCCCCGAAACCCCTGCACCCCGAAACCCCTGCGCCCCGAAACCCCTGCGCCCCGAAACCCCTGAGCCTCAAAATCCCTGCACCCCGAAACCCCCGCGCCCCGAAACCCCCGCGCCCTGAAATCCCCGCGCCCCGAAACCCCTGCACCCCGAAACCCCTGCGCCCCGAAACCCCTGCGCCCCGAAATCACTGCGCCCCGAAACCCCTGCACCCCGAAATCACTGCGCCCCGAAACCCCCGCGCCCCGAAACCCCTGCACCCCAAAACCCCTGCACCCCGAAACCCCTGCACCCCAAAAACCCCCGCACCCCGAAACCCCCGCGCCCCGAAACCCCTGCGCCCCGAAACCCCTGCACCCCGAAATCACTGCGACCCGAAACCCCTGCACCCCGAAACCCCCGCGCCCCGAAACCCCCGCGCCCCGAAACCCCTGCACCCCAAAAACCCCCGCACCCCGAAACCCCCGCGCCCCGAAACCCCTGCGCCCCGAAACCCCTGCACCCCGAAACCCCTGCGACCCGAAACCCCTGCACCCCGAAACCCCCGCGCCCCGAAACCCCCGCGCCCCGAAACCCCCGCACCCCGAAACCCCTGCACCCCGAAACCCCTGTGCCCCGAAACCCCTGCACCCCGAAATCACTGCGCCCCGTAACCCCTGCACCCTGAAACCCCTGCACCCTGAAATCCCCGCGCCCCGAAATCCCTGCGCCCCGAAACCCCTGCATCCCGAAATCCCCGAAATCCCCGCACCCCAAAACCCCTGCGCCCCGAAACCCCTGCACCCCAAAACCCCCGCGCCCCGAAATCCCCGCGCCCCGAAACCCCTGCATCCCGAAACCCCTGCGCCCCGAAAACCCCCGCACCCCAAAACCCCTGCGCCCCGAAACCCCTGCACCCCAAAACCCCCCGCGCCCCGAAATCCCCGCGCCCCAAAACCCCTGCACCCCAAAACCCCTGCACCCCGAAATCCCCGCGCCCCGATATCCCTGCTCCCCGAAATCCCTGCACCCCGAAACCCCTGCGCCCCAAAACCCCCTGTGCCCCGAAACCCCTGCACCCCGATATCCCTGCTCCCCGAAATCCCTGCGCCCTGAAACCCCTGCGCCCCAAAACCCCCGCACCCCAAAACCCCTGCACCCCCGAAATCCCTGCACCCCAAAATCCCTGCGCCCCGAAACCCCTGCACCCTGAAACCCCTGCACCCCGAAACCCCTGCGCCCCAAAAACCCCCCGCACCCCAAAACCCCTACGCCCCGAAATCCCTGCGCCCCAAAAACCCCGTGCCCCAAGAACCCTGTGCCCCCGAAATCCCTGCGCCCCGAAAATCCTGTGCCCCAAACCCCCCTGCGCCTCGACAATCCTGCATCTCGAACCCCCTGCGCCTCGAAATCTGCACCCCGAAATCTGCACCCCGAAACCTCTGCACCCCAGAAAAACACTGGACCCCCAAAAATCCTGCACCTCAAATATCCTGCACCCCAAAAACCCGCGTGCTCTGAAAATCCTGCACCCCAAAAATCCTGCACCCTGAAACCCTGGACCCCAAAAACCCCTGGACCCCAAAATCCCGCACCCCAGAAATCCCTGCACCCCAAACCCCCCGTGCCCCAAGAACCCTGCGCCCCGAAAATCCTGTGCCCCGAAAACCCTGCGCCCCCGAAAATCCTGTGCCCCAAACCCCCCTGCGCCTCGACAATCCTGCATCTCGAACCCCCTGCACCCCGAAATCTGCACCCCGAAACCTCTGCACCCCAGAAAAACACTGGACCCCAAAAATCCTGCACCTCAAATATCCTGCACCCCAAAACCCCCCGTGCCCTGAAAATCTTGGACCCCAAAAATCCTGCACCCTGAAACCCTGGACCCCAAAAACCCCTGGACCCCAAAATCCCGCACCCCAGAAATCCCTACACCCCGAAAACCCCCTGCGCCCCCAAATCCCTGCACCCCCCAAAGCCCCATGCCCTGAAAATCCTGCACCTCAAAAATCCTGCACCCCGAAAACCCTGCACCCCCAAAATCTGCACCCCAAAAACCTCTGCACCCCCAAACCCCTGCATCCCAAAACCAAACTGACTTCCTCAACCCCCTGCACCCCCAAAATGACCCCCCTGCACCCCCAAACTGACCCCCCCACCCCAAACTGACCCCCCCTGCACCCCCAAAATGACCCCCCTGCACCCCCAAACTGACCCCCCACCCCAAACTGACCCCCCCTGCACCCCCAAAATGACCCCCCTGCACCCCCAAACTGACCCCCCACCCCAAACTGAAACCCCCGCACCCCCAAACTGACCCCCCTGCACCCCCCAAAGTGACCCCCCACCCCCAAACTGAACCCCCGCACCCCCAAACCGACCCCCCCACCCCAAACTGACCCCCCCCGCACCCCCAAACTGACCCCCCCACCCCAAACTGACCCCCCTGCACCCCCAAAATGACCCCCCTGCACCCCCAAACTGACCCCTCACCACAAACTGACCGCCCTGCACCCCCAAACTGACCCCCCTGCACCCCCAAACTGACCCCTCACCACAAACTGACCCCCCCGCACCCCCAAACTGACCCCCCCACACCAAACTGACCCCCCGCACCCCCAAACTGACCCCCCAGCACCCCCCAAACTGACCCCCCCACCCC
>JAUNZM010002142.1:0-32167 GCA_033459285.1 Clamator glandarius | reverse complement strand
GGAGCTCTAGAAGTGTCTGGAGGCTTTTAGAAGGGTCCTGGTGGGCTCTAGAAGGGTAACTCTAACCCTAACCCTAAACCTAACCCTAACTCTAACCCTAACCCTAACCCTAACCCTAACCCTAACTCTAACCCTAAACCTAACCCTAACCCTTACCCTAACCCTAACCCTAACCCTAACCCTAACCCTAACCCTAACCCTAACCCTAACCCTAACCCTAACCCTTACCCTAACCCTAACCCTAACCCTAACTCTAACCCTAACCCTAACCCTAACCCTAACCCTAACCCTAACCCTAACCCTAACCCTAACCCTAACCCTAACCCTAACCCTAACTCTAACCCTAACCCTAACCCTAACCCTAACCCTAACCCTAACCCTAACCCTAACCCTAACTCTAACCCTAACCCTAACCCTGCCTCTAACCCCTAGAAGTATCTGGGGGCTTTTAGAAGAGTCCTTGAAGGATCTAGGAGGGTCTAGGGTCTCTAAAAAGGTTCCTAAGGGGCTCCGGAAGGGTCTGGGGTCTTTTAGAAGGGTCCTCGGTGGCTCTAGAAGGGTCTAGGGTATTGTAGAAGGGTCCTAAGGGGGTTTAGTAGGGCCTGGGGGGCTTTATAACATTTTGGGGGCCTTTATAAGGTTTTGGGGGGCTCTAGAAAGTCCGGGGGCTTTGAGAAGCACACTGGGGGTTCTAAAAGCGTCTGGGGGATTTTAGAATGTTCCTGGGGGCTCTAGACGTGTCTGGGTGCTTTTAGAAGGTTCCTGGGGGGCTCTAGAAGTGTCTGGGTGATTTTAGAAGGGCCATGGGTGGCTCTAGAATGGTCTGGTTGCTTTTAGAAGGGTCCTGGGTGGCTCTAGAATCGTCTGGGGGCATTTAGAAGGGTCCCGGGGGGCTCTAGAAGGGTCTGGGGGCTTTTAGAAGGATCTTGGTGGCCTCTAGAAGGGTCTGGGGGCTTTTAGAAGGGTTCTGGGTGGCTCTAGAATGGTCTGGAGGCTTTTAGAAGGGTTCTGGGTGGCTCTAGAATGGTCTAGGGGGCTTTTAGAAGCGTCCTGGGGGGCTCTAGAAGGGTGTGGTTGCTTTTAGAAGGGTCCTGGGGGCATCTAGAAGGCTCTGGGGGCTTTCAGAAAGGTTCTTGGGGGCTTCTAGAAGGGTCTGAAGGATTTTAGAAGGGTCCTGGGAGGCTGTAGAAGGGTCTGGGTGCTTTTAGAATGATCCGGGGAGGGTGTAGAAGGGTCTGGGTTCTTTTAGAAGGGTCCTGGGGGGCTCTAGAAGGGTCTGGGTGCTTTCAGAAGGGTCCTGTGGGGCTGTAGAAGGGTCTGGGGGCTTTTAGATGGGTCCTGGGGGGCTCTAGAAGGGTCCGGGGGCTTTTAGAAGGGTCCGTAGAGGCTCTAGAAGGGTCTGGGGGCTTGTAGAAGGGTCCTGGGTGGTTCTAGAAGGGTCTGGGTGCTATTAGAAGGATCCGGGGAGGGTCTAGAAGGCTCTGGGGGCTTTTAGAAGGGTCCTTGGGGGCTCTAGAAGGGTCTGGGGACCATTAGAGGAGCCCTGGGGACCTCTAGAATGGTCTGGGGGATTTTAGAAGGGTCCTAAGGAGCTCTAGAATGGTCTGGGGGCTTTTAGAAGGGTCCTGGGGGAATCTAGAAGGGTCTGGGAGCTTTTAGAAGGGTCCTGCGGGTCTCTAGAAGGTTCTGGGGGCTTTTAGAAGGGTCCTGGAGGACTCTAGAAGGCTCTGGGGTCTTTCAGAAGGGTCCTAGATGGCTCTAGAAGGGTCTGGGTGCTTTTAGAAGGGTCCTGGGGTGCTCTAGAAGTGTCTGGGGGCTTTTAGAAGGGTCCTGGGAGACTCTAGAAGGGTCTGAGGGCTTTTAGAAGGGTCCTGTAGGGTCTCTAGAAGTGTCTGGGGGCTTTTAGAAGGGTCCTGTGGGGCTCTAGAAGGGTCTGGGGGCATTTAGAAAGGTCCTCGGGGGCTCTAGAAGGGTCTGGGTGCTTTTAGAAGGGTCCTGGGAGGCTCTAGAAGTGTCTGGGTGCTTTTAGAATGGTCCTGGGAGGCTCTAGAAGGGTCTGGCGGCTTTTTGAAGGGTCAAGGGGGCCTCTAGAAAGGTCTGGGGGCTTTTAGAAGGGTCCTGTGGGTCTGTAGAAGGGTCTGGGGGATTTTAGATGGGTCCTGGGGGGCTCTAGAAAGGTCTGGGTGCTATTAGAAGGATCCGGGGAGGGTCTAGAAGCTCTGGGGGCTTTCAGAAGGGTCCTTGGGGGCTCTAGAAGGGTCTGGGGAACATTAGAGGGGCACTGGGGTCCTCTAGAAGGGTCTGGGGGATTTTAGAAGGGTCCTGGGGAGCTCTAGAATTGTCTGGGGGCTTTTAGAATGGTCCTGGGAGGCTCTAGAAGGGTCTGGGGGCTTTTAGAAGGGTCCTGCGTGTCTCTAGAAGGGTCTGAGTGCTTTTAGAAGGATTCGGAGGGGCTCTAGAAGGGTCCGGGGGCTTTTAGAAGGGTCCTGGGTGGCTCTAGAAGGGTCTGGGGGCTAGTAGAAGGGTCCTGGGTGGCTCTAGAAGGGTCTGGGTGCTATTAGAAGGATCCGGGGAGGGTCTAGAAGGCTCTGGGGGCTTTTAGAAGGGTCCTTGTGGGCTCTAGAAGGGTCTGGGGACCATTAGAGGAGCCCTGGGGACCTCTAGAATGGTCTGGGGGATTTTAGAAGGGTCCTAAGGAGCTCTAGAATGGTCTGGGGGCTTTTAGAAGGGTCCTGGGGGAATCTAGAAGGGTCTGGGAGCTTTTAGAAGGGTCCTGCGGGTCTCTAGAAGGTTCTGGGGGCTTTTAGAAGGGTCCTGGAGGACTCTAGAAGGCTCTGGGGTCTTTCAGAAGGGTCCTAGATGGCTCTAGAAGGGTCTGGGTGCTTTTAGAAGGGTCCTGGGGTGCTCTAGAAGGGTCTGGGGGCTTTTAGAAGGGTCCTGGGAGACTCTAGAAGGGTCTGAGGGCTTTTAGAAGGGTCCTGTAGGGTCTCTAGAAGTGTCTGGGGGCTTTTAGAAGGGTCCTGCGAGGCTCTAGAAGGGTCTGGGGGCATTTAGAAAGGTCCTCGGGGGCTCTAGAAGGGTCTGGGTGCTTTTAGAAGGGTCCTGGGAGGCTCTAGAAGTGTCAGGGTGCTTTTAGAATGGTCCTGGGAGGCTCTAGAAGGGTCTGGCGGCTTTTTGAAGGGTCCAGGGGGCCTCTAGAAAGGTCTGGGGGCTTTTAGAAGGGTCCTGTGGGTCTGTAGAAGGGTCTGGGGGATTTTAGATGGGTCCTGGGGGGCTCTAGAAAGGTCTGGGTGCTATTAGAAGGGTCCTGGGAGGCTCTAGAAGTGTCTGGGTTCTTTTAGAATGGTCCTGGGAGGCTCTAGAAGGGTCTGGCGGCTTTTTGAAGGGTCCAGGGGGCCTCTAGAAGGGTCTGGGGGCTTTTAGAAGGGTCCTGTGGGTCTGTAGAAGGGTCTGGGGGATTTTAGATGGGTCCTGGGGGGCTCTAGAAAGGTCTGGGTGCTATTAGAAGGATCCGGGGAGGGTCTAGAAGGCTCTGGGGGCTTTCAGAAGGGTCCTTGGGGGCTCTAGAAGGGTCTGGGGAACATTAGAGGGGCACTGGGGTCCTCTAGAAGTGTCTGGGGGATTTTAGAAGGGTCCTGGGGAGCTCTAGAATTGTCTGGGGGCTTTTAGAATGGTCCTGGGAGGCTCTAGAAGGGTCTGGGGGCTTTTAGAAGGGTCCTGCGTGTCTCTAGAAGGGTCTGAGTGCTTTTAGAAGGATTCGGGGAGGGTCTAGAAGGGTCTGGTGGCTTTTAGAAGGGTCCTGTGGGGCTCTAGAAGGGTCTGGGGGCTTTTAGAATGGTCCTGTGGGGATGTAGAAGGGTCTGGGGGCTTTAGATGGGTCCTGGGGGCTCTGGAAGGGTCCGGGGGCTTTCAGAAGGGTCCGTGGAGGCTCTAGAAGGGTCTGGGGGCTATTAGAAGGGTCCTGGGTGGCTCTAGAAGGGTCTGGGGGCTATTAGAAGGATCCTGGGAGGGTCTAGAAGGGTCTGGGGGCTTTTAGAAGGGTCCTTGGGGGCTATAGAAGGGTCTGGGGACCATTAGAGGGGCACTGGGGTCCTCTAGAAGGGTCTGGGAGAGTTTATAAGGGTACTGGGGAGCTCTAGAATTGTCTGGGGGCTTTTAGAAGGGTCCTGGGAGGCTCTAGAAAGGTCTGGGGTCTTTTAGAATGGTCCTGCGTGTCTCTAGAAGGGTCTGGAGGCTTTTCGAAGGGTCCTTGGGGGCTCTAGAATGGTCTGGGGACCATTAGAGGAGCCCTGGGGGCCTCTAGAAGGGTCTGGGGGAGTTTAGATGGGTCCTGGGCAGCTCTAGAAGGGTCTGGGGGCTTTTTGAAGGGTCCTGGTAGACTCTAGAAGGGTCTGGGGGCGTTTAGAAGGGTCCTGCGGGTCTCTAGAAGGGTCTGGGGGCTTTTAGAAGAGTCCTGGGCGGCTCTATAAGGGTCTGGGGCCTTTTAGAAGGGTCCTGGGGTGCTCTGGAAGGGTGTGAGGGCTTTTAGAACGGTCCTGGGGGCATCTAGAAGGGTCTGGGGGCTTTTAGAAGGGTCCCGGGGGGCTCTAGAAGGGTCTGGGGGCTTTTAGAAGGATCTTGGTGGCCTCTAGAAGGGTCTGGGGGCTTTTAGAAGGGTTCTGGGTGGCTCTAGAATGGTCTGGGGGCTTTTAGAAGCGTCCTGGGGGGCTCTAGAAGGGTGTGGTTGCTTTTAGAAGGGTCCTGGGGGCATCTAGAAGGCTCTGGGGGCTTTCAGAAGGGTCCTGGGGGCTTCTAGAAGGGTCTGAAGGATTTTAGAAGGGTCCTGTGGGGCTGTAGAAAGGTCTGGGGGCTTTTAGATGGGTCCTGGGGGGCTCTAGAAGGGTCCGGGGGCTTTCAGAAGGGTCCGTAGAGGCTCTAGAAGGGTCTGGGGGCTTGTAGAAGGGTCCTGGGTGGCTCTAGAAGGGTCTGGGGGCTTTTAGAATGGTCCTGTGGGGATGTAGAAGGGTCTGGGGGCTTTAGATGGGTCCTGGGGGGCTCTAGAAGGGTCCGGGGGCTTTCAGAAGGGTCCGTGGAGGCTCTAGAAGGGTCTGGGGGCTTTTAGAAGGGTCCTGGGTGGCTCTAGAAGGGTCTGGGGGCTATTAGAAGGATCCGGGGAGAGTCTAGAAGGCTCTGGGTGCTTTTAGAAGGGTCCTTGGGGGCTCTAGAAGGGTCTGGGGACCATTAGAGGAGCCCTGGGGACTTCTAGAATGGTCTGGGGGATTTTAGAAGGGTCCTAAGGAGCTCTAGAAGGGTCTGGGGGCTTTTAGAAGGGTCCTGGGGGAATCTAGAAGGGTCTGGGAGCTTTTAGAAGGGTCCTGCGGGTCTCTAGAAGGTTCTGGGGGCTTTTAGAAGGGTCCTGGAGTAATCTAGAAGGCTCTGGGGTCTTTCAGAAGGGTCCTAGATGGCTCTAGAAGAGTCTGGGTGCTTTTAGAAGGGTCCTGGGGTGCTCTAGAAGGGTCTGGGGGCTTTTAGAAGGGTCCTGGGAGACTCTAGAAGGGTCTGAGGGCTTTTAGAAGGGTCCTGTAGGGTATCTAGAAGTGTCTGGGGGCTTTTAGAATGGTCCTGTGGGGCTCTAGAAGGGTCTGGGGGCATTTAGAAAGGTCCTCGGGGGCTCTAGAAGGGTCTGGGTGCTTTTAGAAGGGTCCTGGGAGGCTCTAGAAGTGTCTGGGTGCTTTTAGAATGGTCCTGGGAGGCTCTAGAAGGGTCTGGCAGCTTTTTGAAGGGTCCAGGGGGCCTCTAGAAAGGTCTGGGGGCTTTTAGAAGGGTCCTGTGGGTCTGTAGAAGGGTCTGGGGGATTTTAGATGGGTCCTGGGGGGCTCTAGAAAGGTCTGGGTGCTATTAGACGGATCCGGGGAGGGTCTAGAAGGCTCTGGGGGCTTTCAGAAGGGTCCTTGGGGGCTCTAGAAGGGTCTGGGGAACATTAGAGGGGCACTGGGGTCCTCTAGAAGTGTCTGGGGGATTTTAGAAGGGTCCTGGGGAGCTCTAGAATTGTCTGGGGGCTTTTAGAATGGTTCTGGGAGGCTCTAGAAGGGTCTGGGGGCTTTTAGAAGGGTCCTGCGTGTCTCTAGAAGGGTCTGAGTGCTTTTAGAAGGATTCGGGGAGGGTCTAGAAGGGTCTGGTGGCTTTTAGAAGGGTCCTGTGGGGCTCTAGAAGGGTCTGGGTGCTTTTAGAAGGGTCCTGGGGGGCGCTAGAAATGTCTGGGTGCATTTAGAAGGGTCCTGGGGTACTCTAGAAGGGTCTGGTGGCTTTTAGAAGGGTCCTGGGGGGTCTAGAAGGGTCTGGGGGCATTCAGAAGGGTCCTGGGGCCCTCTAGAAGGGTCTGGAGTGTTTTAGAAGAGTCCTGGGGGGCTCTAGAAGGGTCTGGGTGCATTTAGAATGATCCGGGGATGGCCTAGAAGGGTCTGGGTGCTTTTTGAAGGGTCCTGGGGATACTCTACAAATGTCTGAGGATTTTAGAAGGATCCGGGGAGGTTCTAGAAGGGGGTCTGGGTGCTTTTAGAAGGGTCCTGCGGGGCTCTAGAAGGGTCTGGGTGCTTTTAGAAGGGACCTGGGTGGCTCTAGAAGGGTCTGGGGGCTTTTAGATGGGTCCTGGGGGGCTCTAGAAGGGTCTGGGGACCATTAGAGGGGCCCTGGGGGCCTCTAGAAGGGTCTGGGGGATTTTAGAAGGGTCCTGGGGGGCTCTAGAAGGGTCTGGGGGCTTTTAGAATGGTCTTGGGGGGCTCTAGAGGGGTCTGGGTCTTTTAGAAGGGTCCTGGTGGGCTCTAGAAGGATCTGCGGACAGTTAGGAGGGTCCTGAGGGGATGTTGAATGGTCTGAGTGCTTTTAGATGGGTCCTGTAGGGCTAAAAAAGGTTCCTAACCCTATCCCTAACCCTAACTCTTACTCTAACCCTAACTCTAACACAAAGCCAAACCCTAACCCTAACCCTAACCCTAACCCTAACCCTAACCCTAACCCTAACCCTAACCCTAACCCTAACCCTAACCCTAACTCTAACCCTAACCCTAACCCTAACCCTAACCCTAACCCTAACCCTAACCCTAACCCTAACCCTAATCCTAACCCTAACTCTAACCCTAACCCTAACCCTAATCCTAACCCTAACCCTAACCCTAACCCTAACCCTTACCCTAACCCTTACCCTAACCCTAACTCTAACCCTAACCCTAACCCTAACCCTAACCCTAACCCTAACCCTAACCCTAACCCTAACCCTAACTCTAACCCTAACCCTAACCCTAACCCTAACCCTAACCCTAACTCTAACCCTAACCCTAACCCTAACCCTAACCCTAACCCTAACTCTAACCCTAACCCTAACCCTAATCCTAACCCTAACCCTAACCCTAACCCTAACCCTAACTCTAACCCTAACCCTAACCCTAACCCTAACCCTAACTCTAACTCTAACTCTAACCCTAACCCTAACCCTAACCCTAACCCTAACCCTAACCCTAACCCTAACCCTAACCCTAACCCTGCCTCTAACCCCTAGAAGTATCTGGGGGCTTTTAGAAGAGTCCTTGAAGGATCTAGGAGGGTCTAGGGTCTCTAAAAAGGTTCCTAAGGGGCTCCGGAAGGGTTTGGGGTCTTTTAGAAGGGTCCTCGGTGGCTCTAGAAGGGTCTAGGGTATTGTAGAAGGGTCCTAAGGGGGTTTAGTAGGGCCTGGGGGGCTTTATAATATTTTGGGGGCCTTTATAAGGTTTTGGGGGGCTCTAGAAAGTCCGGGGGCTTTGAGAAGCACACTGGGGGTTCTAAAAGCGTCTGGGGGATTTTAGAATGTTCCTGGGGGCTCTAGACGTGTCTGGGTGCTTTTAGAAGGTTCCTGGGGGGCTCTAGAAGGGTCTGGGTGCTTCTAGAGCAAAAATTTTTATTTTGCACATTTGGGGAATTCGCAGGGCTCAGCACACCCGGAGTGCAAAGGATGAGCCTGGCCTGGGAAAAGCACCTGCTTGATCAGGGTGTCTCCCCTGCCAGCTAAGTACAAAGGACCCAGACCATTCTAGAGCCCCCAAGGACCCTTCCAAAAGCCCCCAGACCCTTCTGGAGACGTTCAGGTTCCTTTGAAAAGGCCCCAGACCCTTCTAGAGCCTCCCAAGACCCTTCTAAAAGCACCCAGACCCTTCTAGACCCTCCCCGGATCCTTCTAAAAGCCCCGAGACCCTTCTAGAGGATCCCAGGACCCTTCTAAAAGCCCCCAGACCCTTCTAGAGCCCCCCAGGACCCTTCTAAAAGCCCCCAGACCCTTCTAGAGGACCCAGGGCCCCTCATAAGCCACCGCGTCCCTTCTAGAGCCCCCCAAGACACTTCTAAAAGCCCCCAGACCCTTCTAGAGCCCCCCAGGACCCTTCTAAAAACTTCCAGACCCTTCTAGAGCCCCCCAGGACCCTTCTAAAAACTTCCAGACCCTTCTAGAGCCCCCCAGGACCCTTCTAAAAGCCCCTAGACCCTTCTAGAGGCCCCCAGGACCCTTCTGAAAGCCCCCAGAAACTTCTAGAGCCCCACAGGACCCTTTTAAAAGCACCCAGACCCTTCTAGAGCCCCCCAGGACCCTTCTAAAAGCACCCAGACCCTTCTAGAGACCCCCAGGACCATTCTGAAAGCCCCCAGAACCTCCTAGAGCCACCCAGGACCCTTCTAAAAGACCCCAGACCCTTCTACCCCCCCCCAGGACCCTTCTACAAGCCCCCAGACCCTTCTAGAGCCCCCCAGGACCGTTCTAATAGCCCCCAGACCCTTCTAGAGCCCCCCCGGACCCTTGTAAAAGCCCCCAGACACTTCGAGAGGCCCCCAGGACCCTTATAAAAGAACCCAGACCCTTCCAGAGCCTCCCAGGACCCTTCTAAAATCCCCCAGACCCTTCTACAGACACACAGGACCCTTCTAAAATCCTCTAGACCCTTCTAGAGCCCTCCAGGACCCTTCTAAAAGAACCCAGACCCTTCTAGAGCCCCCCAGGACCCTTCTAAAAGACCCCAGACCCTTCTAGAGCCCCCTAGGATCCTTCAAAAAGCATAAAGACCCTTCTAGACCGTCCCCGGATCATTCTAAAAGCCCCCAGACCCTTCTAGAGCCTCCCAGGACCCCTCTAAAAGCCCCCAAACCCTTCTAGAGACACCCAGGACCCATCTAAAAGCACCCAGACCATTCTACAGCCCCCCAGGACACATCTAAAAGCCCCCAGACCCTTCTAGAGACACCCAGGACCCTTCTAAAAGTCCCGAGACCATTCTAGAGCCAACCAGGACCCTTCTAAAAGCCCCCAGACCCTTCTAGACCCTCCCCGGATCCTTCTAAAAGCCCCGAGACCCTTCTAGATCCTCCCAGGACCCTTCTAAAAGCCCCCAGACCCTTCTAGATCCCCCCAGGACCCTTGTAAAAGCCCCCAGACCCTTCTAGATGTACCCAGGGCCCATCTTAAGGCCCCCAGACCATTCTAGAGCCCTCCAGGACCCTTCTAAAAGCCCCCAGACCCTTCTAGAGCCCCACAGGACCCTTATAAAAGGCCGCAGAAACTTCTATACCCTCTCCGGATAATTCTAAAAGACCCCAGACACTTCTAGTGATCCCCAGGACCATTCTAAAATGCCCCAGACCCTTCTATAGCACCCCAGGACCCTTCTAAAAGACCCCAGACCATTCTAGAGCCGCCCAGGGCCCCTCTTAAGGCACCCCGTCCCTTCCACATCACCCCAGGACCCTTCTAAAAGCCCCCAGACCCTTCTAGAGATCCCCAGGACACTTCTAAAAGCCCCCAGACCCTTCTAGAGCCCCACAGGACCCTTCTAAAAGAACCCAGACCCTTCTAGTACCCCCCAGGCGCATTCTAAAAGCCCCCAGAACCTTCTAGAGCACCCCAGGACCTTTCTAAAAGAACCCAGACCCTTCTAGAGCATCCCAGGACCCTTCTAAAAGCCCCCAGACCCTTCTAGAGCCCCCCTGTACCCTTCTAAATGCACCCAGACCCTTCTAGAGTCCCCCAGGACCCTTCTGAAAGACCCCAGACCCTTCTACACACACCCAGGACCCTATAAAAGCCCCCAGACTCATCTAGAGCACCACAGGACCCTTCTAAAAGCCCCCAGACCCTTCTAGAGTCCCCCAGGACCCTTCTAAAATCCTCCAGACACTTATAGAGCCCCCTGGACCCTTCTAAAAGACCCCACACCCTTTTAGAGGCCCCAGGGCCCCTCTTAAGCCCCCCCGTACCTTCTAGAGCATACTAGGACCCTTCTAAAAGCCCCCAGACCCTTCTAGAGCACCCCAGGACCCTTCTAAAAGCCCCCAGACCCTTCTAGAGCTCCCCCGGACCCTTCTAAAAGCCCCTAGACCCTTCTAGAGGCCCCCACGACCCTTCTGAAAGCCCCCAGATCCTTCTAGAGCCCCACAGGACCCTTCTAAAAGCACCCAGACCCTTCTACAGAACCCCAGGACACTATAAAAGACCCCAGACCCTTCTAGAGCCCCCCAGGACCCTTCTAAAAGCCCACAGACCCTTCTAGAGCCCCCAGGACGCTTCTAAAAACTTCCAAACCCTTCTAGAGCCCCCCAAGACCCTTCTAAAAGCCCCCAGACCATTCTATAGGCCCCAGGGCCCTTCTTAAGCCCCCCCGTCCCTTCTAGAGCACACCAGGACCTTTCCAAAAGCACCCAGACCCTTCCAGAGCCTCCCAGGACCCTTCTAAAAGCACCCAGACCGTTCTAGAGCCCCCCAGGACCATTCTAAAGGCCCCCAGACCATTCTAGACCCTCCTCGGATCATTCTAAAAGCCCCCAGACCCTTCTAGAGGCCCCCAGGACCCTTCTAAATGCCCCCAGACCATTCTAGAGCCCCCCAGGACCCCTTCTAAAGGCCCCTAGACCCCTCTAGGCACTACCGGGATCATTCTAAAAGACCCCAGATTCTTCTAGAGCCTCCCAGGACCCTTCTAATAGCCCCCCGACCTTTCTAGACCCTCCCCGGATCCTTCTAAATGAACCCAGACCATTCTAGGGCCCCCCAGAACCCCTCTAAAAGCCTTCAGACCCTTGTAGAGCCCCCCAGGACCCGTCTAAAAGCGCCCAGACCCTCCTAGACCCTCCCCTGATCATTCTAAAAGACCCCAGACCCTTCTAAAACCTCCCAGGACTATTCTAAAAGAACCCAGACCCTTCTAGACCCTCCCCGGATTATTTTAAAAGCCCCCGGACCCTTCTAGAGCCCCCCAAGACCCTTCTAAAAGCCTCCAGACCCTTCTAGAGCCCCCCAGGACCCTTCTAAAAGACCCCAGACCCTTCTAGAGCCGCCTAGGATCCTTCAAAAAGCATAAAGACCCTTCTAGACCGTCCCCGGATCATTCTAAAAGCCCCCAGACCCTTCTAGAGCCCCTCAGGACCCTTCTAAATGCCCCCAGACCCTTCTAGAGAAGCCCAGGACCCATCTAAAAGCCCCCAGATCCCTCTAGAGGCCCCCAGGACCGTTCTAAAAGCCCCCAGACCATTCTAGAGCCCCCCAGGACCATTCTAAAAGACCCCAGACCATTCTAGAGCCCCCCAGGACCCTACTAAAAGCTCCCAGACCCTTCTAGAGCCCCCCAGGACGCTTCTAAAAGCACCCAGACCCTTCTAGACCCTCCCCGGATCCTTCTAAAAGCCCCCAGACCCTTCTAGATCCTCCCAGGACCTTTCTAAAAGACCCCAGACTTTTCTAGAGGCCCCAGGACCATTCTAAAAGCCCCCAGACCCTTCTAGAGCCCCCCAGGACCCTTCTAAAAGCCCCCAGACTTTTCTAGAGCACCCCAGGACCCTTCTAAAAGCCCCCAGACCATACTTGAGCCCCCCCAGGAACCTTCTAAAAGCCCCCAGACCCTTCTAGCGGCACCCAGGACCCTTCTACAAGCCCCCAGACCCTTCTAGAGCCCCCCAGGACCCTTCTAAAAGCTCCCAGACCCTTCTAGAGGCCCCCAGGACCCTTCTAAAAGCCCCCAGACCCTTCTAGAGCCCCCCAGGACCATTCTACAAGCCACCAGACCGTTCTAGAGCCACCCAGGACCCTTCTAAAAGCACCCAGACCCTTCTAGAGCCCCCCAGGACCATTCTACAAGCCACCAGACCGTTCTAGAGCCACCCAGGACCCTTCTAAAAGCACCCAGACCCTTCTAGAGGCCCCCAGGACCCGTCTAAAAGCCTCTAGACCCTTCTAGAGCCCCCCAGGACCTTTCTAAAATCACCCAGACCCTTCTAGAGGCTCCCCGGACCCTTATAAAAGCAACCCGACCCCTTCTAGAGCCTCCCAGTACCCTTCTAAAAGAACCCAGACCCTTCTAGACCCTCCCCGGATCATTCTAAAAGCCCCCAGACCCTTCTAGAGCCACCTAGGATCCTTCAAAAAGCACCCAGACCTTTCTAGACCGTCCCCGGATCATTCTAAAAGCCCCCAGACCCTTCTAGAGCCCCCCAGGATCATTCTAAAAGCCCCCAGACCCTTCTAGAGCCCCCTAGGACCCATCTAAAAGCCCCCAGACCCTTCTAGAGGCCCCTAGGACCCTTCTAAAAGCCCCCAGACCCTTCTAGACCCTCCCCGGATCCTTCGAAAAGCCCCCAGACCCTTCTAGAGCCCCCCAGGATCATTCTAAAAGCACCCAGACCCTTCTAGAGCCCCCCCAGTACCCTTCTAAAAGCCCCTAGACCCTTCTAGAGCAACCCCGGACCCTTCTAAAAGTCCCTAGACCCTTCTAGAGCACCCCAGGACCTTTCTAAAAGCCCCCACACACCCTTCTAGAGCCCCCCCCAAACCCTTCTAAAAGACCCCAGACCCTTCTAGAGGACCCCAGGACCCTTCTGAAAGCCAGCAGAACATTCTAGAGTCACCCAGGACCATTCTAAAGGCACCCAGACCCTTCTAGAGCCCCCCAGGACCCTTCTAAAAGAGCTTAGACCCTTCTAGAGACCCTCAGGACCATTCTGAAAGCCCCCAGAACCTTCTAGAGATACCCAGGACCCTTCTGAAAGCTCCCAGACCCTTCTAGAGCCACCCAGGACCTTTCTAAAAGCCCCCAGACCCCTTTTAGAGCCTCCCAGGACCCTTCTAAAAACACCCAGACCCTTCTAGAGCATCCGAGGACCCTTCTAAAATTCCCCCAGACCCTTCTAGAGCACCCCAGGACACTTCTAAATGTCCCCAGACCTTTCTAGAGCCCACCAGGACCCTTCTGAAATCCCCCAGACTCTTCTAGAGCCCCCCAGGGACCTTTCTAAATGCCCCCAGACCCTTCTAGAGCCTCTCAGGACCCTTCTAAAAGCACCCAGACCATTCTAGAGCACCCCAGGACCCTTCTAAAAGCCCCCAGACCCTTCTAGAGCCACCCAGGTCCCTTCTAAAAGCGCCCAGACCCTTCTAGAGGACCCCAGGACCCTTCTGAATGCCAGCAGAACATTCTAGAGTCACCCAGGACCATTCTAAAGGCACCCAGACCCTTCTAGAGCCCCCCAGGACCCTTCTGAAAGCCCCCAGAACCTTCTAGAGCCCTCCAGGACCCTTCTAAAAGACCCCAGACCCTTCTAGAGCCCCCCAGGACCATTCTAAATGCCCGCAGACCCTTCTAGAGAATCCGAGGACCCTTCTAAAATTCCCCAGAGGCTTCTAGAGCCCCCCCGGACCCCTTCTAAAAAGCCCCCAGACCCTTCTAGAGCCCCCCAGGACCATTCTAAAGGCCCCCAGACCATTCTAGACCCTCCCCGGGTCAATCTAAAAGCCCCCAGACCATTCTAGAGGCCCCCAGGACCCTTCTAAAAGCCCCCAGACCATTCTAGAGCCCCCCAGGACCCTTCTAATAGCGACCAGACCCTTCTAGAGAACCCCCAGGACCCTTCTGAAAGCCCACAGAACCTTCTAGAGACCTCCAAGACACTTCTAAAAGCACCCAGACCCTTCTAGAGCATCCGAGGACCCTTCTAAAATTCCCCAGACCCTTCTAGAGCACCCCCAGGACACTTATAAAAGCCCCCAGACCCTTCTAGAGCCCCTAGGATCCTTCAAAAAGCACCCAGACCTTTCTAGACCGTCCCCGGATCATTCTAAAAGCCCCCAGACCCTTCTAGAGCCCCCTAGGACCCATCTAAAAGCCCCCAGACCCTTCTAGAGGCCCCTAGGACCCTTCTAAAAGCCCCCAGACCCTTCTAGACCCTCCCCGGATCCTTCGAAAAGAACCCAGACCCTTCTAGAGCCCCCAGGATCATTCTAAAAGCCCCCAGACCCTTCTAGAGCCCCCCAGTACCCTTCTAAAAGCCCCTAGACCCTTCTAGAGCCCCCCAGGACCCTTCTAAAAGCCCCCAGACCCTTCTAGAGCCCCCCCGGACCCTTCTAAAAGACCCCAGACCCTTCTAGAGGACCCCAGGACCCTTCTGAAAGCCAGCAGAACCTTCTAGAGCCCTCCAGGACCCTTCTAAAAGCACCCAGACCCTTCTAGAGCACCCCAGGACCCTTCTAAAAAGCGCCCAGACCCTTCTAGAGACTCCCAGGACCCTTCTGAAAGCCCCCAGAACCTTCTAGAGCCCTCCAGGACCCTTCTAAAAGCACCCAAATACTTCTAGAGCATCCGAGGACCCTTCTAAAATTCCCCAGACCCTTCTAGAGCCCCCCAGGACACTTCTAAAAGCCCCCAGACCATTCTAGAGCCCCACCGGACCCTTCTAAAAGCACCCAGACCCTTCTAGAGCAACCCAGGACCCTTCTAAAAGTACCCAGAACCTTCTAGAGCCCCCCATGACCCATCTACAAGCCCCCAGACCCTTCTAGAGCATCCCAGGACCCTTCTAAAAGCCCCCAGACCATTCTAGAGCACCCCAGGACCCTTCTAAAAGCCCCCAGACCCTTCTAGAGGACCCCAGGAACCTTCTGAAAGCTAGCAGAACATTCTAGAGTCACCCAGGACCCTTCTAAAGGCCCCCAGACCCTTCTAGAGCACCCCAGGACCCTTCTAAAAAGCGCCCAGACCCTTCTAGAGACCCCCAGGACCATTCTGAAAGCCCCCAGACCCTTCTAGAGACTCCCAGGACCCTTCTGAAAGCCCCCAGACCCTTCTAGAGACCCCCAGGACCATTCTGAAAGCCCCCAGACGCTTCTAGAGCCTCACAGGAGCCTTCTAAAAGCCCCCAGACACTTCTAGAGCCCGCCCGGACCACTCTAATAGATCCCAGACCCTTCTAGAGGCCCCCAGGATACTTCTAAATGCCCCCAGACCCTTCTAGAGAACTCCGGGACCCTTCTAAAAGTCCCCAGACCCTTCTAGAGCCCCCCAGGACCCTTCTAAAAGCCCCCAGAACCTTCTAGACCCTCCCCGGATCATTCTAAAAGCCCCCAGACCCTTCTAGAGCCCCCCATGACCCTTCTAAAAGCACTCAGACCCTTCTAGAGGGCCCCAGGACCCTTCTAAAAGCACCCAGACCCTTCTAGACCCTCCCAGGACCATTCTAAAAGCCCCCAGACCCTTCTAGACCCCCCCAGGACCCTTCTAAAAGCCCCCAGACCCTTCTAGAGCCCCCCAGGACCCTTCTGAAAGGCCGCAGACACATCTAGACACTCCCCGGATCTTTCTAAAAGACCCCAGACACTTCTAGAGATCCCCAGGAGCATTCTAAAAGCCCCCAGACCCTTCTAGAGCACTCCAGGACCCTTCTAAAAGCCCCCAGACCCTTCTAGAGCCCCCCAGGGCCCCTCTTAAGGCACCCCGTCCCTTCTAGGACAACCCAGGACCATTCTTAAAGTCCCCACACCCTTCTAGAGCACCCCAGGACCCTTCTAAAAGCCCGCAGACCCTTCTAGAGACCCCCAGGACCCTTCTAAAAGCCTCCAGACCCTTCTAGAGGACCCCTGGACCCTTCTGAAAGCCCCCAGAACCTTCTAGAGCATCCCAGAACCATTCTAAAAGCCCCCAGACCCTTCTAGAGCATCCCAGGACAGTTCTAAAAGCCCCCAGACCCTTCTAGAGCCTCCCAGGACCCTTCTAAAAGCTCCCAGACCCTTCTAGAGCCCCCCAGGACCCTTCTGAAAGGCCGCAGACACATCTAGACACTCCCCGGATCTTTCTAAAAGACCCCAGACACTTCTAGAGATCCCCAGGAGCATTCTAAAAGCCCCCAGACCCTTCTAGAGCCCCCCAGGACCCTTATAAAAACCCCCAGACCCTTCTAGAGCACACCAGGACCCTTCTAAAATTCCCCAGACCCTTCTAGAACAACCCAGGACACTTCTAAAAGCCCCCAAACCCTTCTAGAGCCCCACCGGACCCTTCTAAAAGCCCCCAGACCCTTCTAGAGCCACCGAGGACCCTTCTAAAAGCACCCAGAACATTCTAGACCCCCCCAGTACCCTTCTACAAGCAGCCAGACCCTTCTAGAGCATCCCAGGACCCTTCTAAAAGCACCCAGACCCTTCTAGATCCTCCCAGGACCCTTCTAAAAGCACCCAGACCCTTCTAGATACACCCAGGACCCTTCGAAAAGCCCCCAGACCCTTCTAGAGCCACCCAGGACCTTTCTAAAAGCCCCCAGACCCTTCTAGAGCCTCCCAGGACCCTTCTAAAAGCCCCCAGACCCTTCCAGAGGACCCCAGGACCCTTCTGAAAGCCAGCAGAACATTCTAGAGTCACCCAGGACCCTTCTAAAGGCACCCAGACCCTTCTAGAGCCCCCCAGGACCCTTCTAAAAGCCCCCAGACCCTTCTAGAGACCACCAGGACCCTTCTGAAAGCCCCCAGAACCTTCTATAGCCCTCCAGGACCCATCTAAAAGCCCCCAGACCCTTCTAGAGAATTCGAGTTCCCTTCTAAAAGCCCCCAGACCCTTCTAGAGCACCCCAGGACCCTTCTAAAAACCCCCAGACCCTTCTAGAGCACCCCAGGACCCTTCTAAAAGTCCCCAGGCCCTTCTAGAGCACCCCAGGACCCGTCTAAAAGCCCCCAGACCCTTCTAGAGCCCCCCCGGACCCTTCTAAAAGACCCCAGACCCTTCTAGAGGACCCCAGGACCCTTCTGAAAGCCACCAGAACATTCTAGAGTCACCCAGGACCCTTCTAAAGGCACCCAGACCCTTCTAGAGCCCCCCAGGACCCTTCTAAAAGCGCCCAGACCCTTCTAGAGCCCCCCAGGACCCTTCTAAAAGCCCCCAGACCCTTCTAGAGCCCCCCAGGACCCTTCTGAAAGCCCCCAGAACCTTCTAGAGCCCTCCAGGACCCTTCTAAAAGCACCCAAATCCTTCTAGAGCATCCGAGGACCCTTCTAAAATTACCCAGACCCTTCTAGAGCCCCCCCGGACCCTTCTAAAAGCCCCCAGACCATTCTAGAGCCCCACCGGACCCTTCTAAAAGCACCCAGACCCTTCTAGAGCAACCCAGGACCCTTCTAAAAGTACCCAGAACCTTCTAGAGCCCCCCATGACCCATCTACAAGCCCCCAGACCCTTCTAGAGCATCCCAGGACCCTTCTAAAAGCCCCCAGACCATTCTAGAGCCCCCCAGGACCCTTCTAAAAGCCCCCAGACCCTTCTAGAGCCCCCCAGGACCCTTCTGAAAGCCCCCAGAACCTTCTAGAGCCCTCCAGGACCCTTCTAAAAGCCCCCAGACCCTTCTAGAGAATCCGAGGACCCTTCTAAAATTCCCCAGACCCTTCTAGAGCCCCCCCGGACCCTTCTAAAAGCCCCCAGACCCTTCTAGAGCCACCCAGGACCCTTCTAAAAGACCCCAGACCATTCTAGAGCCCCCCAGGACCCATCTAAAAACCCCCAGACCCTTCTAGAGCATCCGAGGACCCTTCTAAAAGCACCCAGACCCTTCTAGAGCATCCCAGGACCCTTCTAAAAGCAACCAGACCCTTCTAGAGGCCCCTAGGACCATTCTAAAACCCCCCAGAACCCTCTAGAGCCACCCAGGACTCTTCTAAAAGCCCCCAGACCCTTCTAGAGCCTCCCAGGACCCTTCTAAAAGCACCCAGACCCTTCTAGAGCCCCCCAGGACCATTCTAAAGGCCCCCAGACCTTTCTAGACCCTCCCCGGATCCTTCGAAAAGCCCCCAGACCCTTCTAGAGGCCCCCAGGAACCTTCTAAAAGCCCCCAGACCATTCTAGAGCCCCCCAGGACCCTTCTAAAGGCCCCCAGACCATTCTAGACCCTCCCCGGATCATTCTAAAAGCACCCAGATTCTTCTAGAGCCTCCCAGGACCCTTCTAATAGCCCCCCGACCTTTCTAGACCCTCCCCGGATCCTTCTAAATGAACCCAGACCTTTCTAGGGCCCCCCAGAACCCCTCTAAAAGCCTCCAGACCCTTGTAGAGCCCCCCAGGACCCGTCTAAAAGCGCCCAGACCCTTCTAGACCCTCCCCTGATCATTCTAAAAGACCCCAGACCCTTCTAAAACCTCCCAGAACTATTCTAAAAGAACCCAGACCCTTCTAGACCCTCCCCGGATTACTCTAAAAGCCCCCAGACCCTTCTAGAGCCCCCCAAGACCCTTCTAAAAGCCTCCAGACCCTTCTAGAGCCCCCCAGGACCCTTCTATAAGTCCCCAGACCCTTCTAGAGAACCCCAGGAACCTTCTAAAAGCCCCCAGACCCTTCTAGAGCCTCACAGGAGCCTTCTAAAAGCCCCCAGACACTTCTAGAGCCCGCCCGGACCACTCTAATAGATCCCAGACCCTTCTAGAGGCCCCCAGGATACTTCTAAATGCCCTCAGACCCTTCTAGAGAACTCCGGGACCCTTCTAAAAGACCCCAGACCCTTCTAGAGCCCCCCAGGACCCTTCTAAAAGCCCCCAGACCCTTCTAGACCCTCCCCGGATCACTCTAAAAGCCCCCAGACCCTTCTAGAGCCCCCCATGACCCTTCTAAAAGCACTCAGACCCTTCTAGAGGGCCCCAGGACCCTTCTAAAAGCACCCAGACCCTTCTAGAGCCTCCCAGGACCATTCTAAAAGCCCCCAGACCCTTCTAGAGCAACCCAGGACACTTCTAAAATCCCCCAGACCCTTCTAGAGCCACCGAGGACCCTTCTAAAAGCACCCAGAACATTCTAGACCCCCCCAGTACCCTTCTACAAGCAGCCAGACCCTTCTAGAGCATCCCAGGACCCTTCTAAAAGCACCCAGACCCTTCTAGATCCTCCCAGGACCCTTCTAAAAGCACCCAGACCCTTCTAGAGCCACCCAGGACCTTTCTAAAAGCCCCCAGACCCTTCTAGAGCCTCCCAGGACCCTTCTAAAAGCCCCCAGACCCTTCCAGAGGACCCCAGGACCCTTCTGAAAGCCAGCAGAACATTCTAGAGTCACCCAGGACCCTTCTAAAGGCACCCAGACCCTTCTAGAGGCCCCCAGGACCCTTCTAAAAGCCCCCAGACCCTTCTAGAGACCACCAGGACCCTTCTGAAAGCCCCCAGAACCTTCTAGAGCCCTCCAGGACCCATCTAAAAGCCCCCAGACCCTTCTAGAGAATTCGAGTTCCCTTCTAAAAGCTCCCAGACCCTTCTAGAGCACCCCAGGACCCTTCTAAAAACCCCCAGACCCTTCTAGAGCACCCCAGGACCCTTCTAAAAGCCCCCAGACCCTTCTAGAGCCCCCCCGGACCATTCTAAAAGCCTCCAGACCCTTCTAGAGGAACCCTGGACCCTTCTGAAAGCCCCCAGAACCTTCTAGAGCATCCCAGAACCATTCTAAAAGCCCCCAGACCTTTCTAGAGCATCCCAGGACAGTTCTAAAAGCCCCCAGACCCTTCTAGAGCCCCCCAGGACCCTTCTAAAAGCCCCCAGACCCTTCTAGAGCACACCAGGACCCTTCTACAAGCCCCCAGAACATTCTAGACCCCCCCAGAACCCTTCTAAAAGCTCCCAGACCCTTCTAGATGCCCCCAGGACCCTTCTAAAAGCCCCCAGACCATTCTAGAGCCCCCCAGGACCCTTCTAAAGGCCCCCCGACCATTCTAGACCCTCCCCGGATCCTTCTAAATGAACCCAGTCCTTTCTAGGGCCCCCCAGAACCCCTCTAAAAGCCTCCAAACCCTTGTAGAGCCCCCCAGGACCCGTCTAAAAGCGCCCAGACCCTTCTAGACCCTCCCCTGATCATTCTAAAAGACCCCAGACCCTTCTAAAACCTCCCAGAACTATTCTAAAAGAACCCAGACCCTTCTAGACCCTCCCCGGATTACTCTAAAAGCCCCCAGACCCTTCTAGAGCCCCCCAAGACCCTTCTAAAAGCCTCCAGACCCTTCTAGAGCCCCCCCGAACCACTCTAATAGTTCTCAGACCCTTCTAGAGGCCCCCAGGACCCTTCTATAAGTCCCCAGACCCTTCTAGAGAACCCCAGGAACCTTCTAAAAGCCCCCAGACCCTTCTAGAGCCTCACAGGAGCCTTCTAAAAGCCCCCAGACACTTCTAGAGCCCGCCCGGACCACTCTAATAGATCCCAGACCCTTCTAGAGGCCCCCAGGATACTTCTAAATGCCCTCAGACCCTTCTAGAGAACTCCGGGACCCTTCTAAAAGACCCCAGACCCTTCTAGAGCCCCCCAGGACCCTTCTAAAAGCCCCCAGACCCTTCTAGACCCTCCCCGGATCACTCTAAAAGCCCCCAGACCCTTCTAGAGCCCCCCAGGACCCTTCTAAAAGACCCCAGACCCTTCTAGAGCCGCCTAGGATCCTTCAAAAAGCATAAAGACCCTTCTAGACCGTCCCCGGATCATTCTAAAAGCCCCCAGACCCTTCTAGAGCCCCTCAGGACCCTTCTAAATGCCCCCAGATCCTTCTAGAGAACCCCAGGACCATTCTAAAAGAACCCAGATCCTTCTAGAGGCCTCCAGGACCCTTCTAAAAGACCCCAGAACATTCTAGAGCCCCCCAGGACCATTCTAAAAGCCCCCAGACCCTTCTAGAGCCACCCAGGACCCTACTAAAAGGTCCCAGGCCCTTCTAGAGCAACCCAGGACCCTTCTAAAAGACCCCAGACCCTTCTAGACCCTCCCCGGATCCTTCTAAAAGCCCCCAGACCCTTCTAGATCCTCCCAGGACCCTTCTAAAAGCTCCCAGACCTTTCTAGAGGCCCCAGGACCCTTCTAAAAGCCCCCAGACCCTTCTAGAGCCCCCCAGGACCCTTCTAAAAGCCCCCAGACCCTTCTAGAGCACCCCAGGACCCTTCTAAAAGCCCCCAGACCCTTCTAGAGACCCCCAGGACCCTTCTAAAAGACCCCAGACCCTTCTAGCGGCACCCAGGACCCTTCCACAAGCCCTCAGACCCTTCTAGAGCCCCCCAGGACCCTTCTAAAAGCTCCCAGACCCTTCTAAATGCCCCCAGGACCCTTCTAAAAGCCCCCAGACCCTTCTAGAGCCCCCCAGGACCCTTCTACAAGCCCCCAGACCCTTCTAGAGCCACCCAGGACCCTTCTAAAAGCACCCAGACCCTTCTAGAGGCCCCCAGGACCCGTCTAAAAGCCTCTAGACCCTTCTAGAGCCCCCCAGGACCTTTCTAATAGCACCCAGACCCTTCTAGATGCTCCCCGGACCCCTTTAAATCACCCAGACCCTTCTAGAGCCCCCTAGTACCCTTCTAAAAGCCCCTAGACCCTTCTAGAGACCCCCAGGACCCTTCTAAAAGCCCCCAGACCCTTCTAGAGCCCCCCAGGACCCTTCTAAAAGCCCCCAGACCCTTCTTGAGCCCCCCAGGACCCTTCTAAAAGCCCCCAGACCCTTCTAGCGGCACCCAGGACCCTTCTACAAGCCCCCAGACCCTTCTAGATCCTCCCAGAACCCTTCTAAAAGCTCCCAGACCCTTCTAGATGCTCCCACAACCCTTCTAAAAGCCCCCAGACCCTTCTAGAGCCCCCCAGGACCCTTCTACAAGCCCCCAGACCCTTCTAGAGCCACCCATGACCCTTCTAAAAGCACCCAGAGCCTTCTAGAGGCCCCCAGGACCCGTCTAAAAGCCTCTAGACCCTTCTAGAGCCCCCCAGGACCTTTCTAAAAGCACCCAGACCCTTCTAGAGGCTCCCCGGACCCTTATAAAAGCAACCCGACCCTTCTAGAGCCTCCCAGTACCCTTCTAAAAGCAACCAGACCCTTCTAGAGAACCCCAGGACCCTTCTAAAAGCCCCCAGACCCTTCTAGACCCTCCCCGGATCCTTCTAAAAGCACCCAGACCCTTCTAGAGCCACCTAGGATGCTTCAAAAAGCACCCAGACCTTTCTAGACCCTCCCCGGATCATTCTAAAAGCCCCCAAACCCTTCTAGAGCCCCCCAGGACCATTCTAAAAGCCCCCAGACCCTTCTAGAGCCCCCCAGGATCATTCCAAAAGCCCCCAGACCCTTCTAGAGGCCCCTAGGACATATCTAAAAGCCCCCAGACCCTTCTAGAGGCCCCTAGGACCCTTCTAAAAGCACCCAGACCTTTCTAGACCCTCCCCGGATCCTTCGAAAAGACCCCAGACCCTTCTAGAGCCCCCCAGGATCATTCTAAAAGCCCCCAGACCCTTCTAGAGCCCCCCAGTACCCTTCTAAAAGCCCCTAGACCCTTCTAGAGCCCCCCAGGACCCCTCTAAATGCCCCCAGACCCTTCAAGTGGCACCCAGGGCCCCTCTTAATGAACCCCGTCCCTTCTAGAGCACCCCAGGACCCTTCTAAAAGTACCCAGACCCTTCTAGAGCCCCCCGGACCCTTCTAAAAGACCCCAGACCCTTCTAGAGGACCCCAGGACCCTTCTGAAAGCCAGCAGAACATTCTAGAGTCACCCAGGACCCTTCTAAAGGCACCCAGACCCTTCTAGAGCCGCCCAGGACCCTTCTAAAATTCCCCAGACCCTTCTAGAGTCCCACCAGACCCATCTAAAAGCCCGCAGACCCTTCTAGAGCCACCGAGGACCCTTCTAAAAGAACCCAGACCCTTCTAGAGCCCCCCCAGGACCCTTCTACAAGCCCCCAGACCCTTCTAGAGCATCCCAGGACCCTTCTAAAAGCCCCCAGACCATTCTAGAGCACCCCAGGACCCTTCTAAAAGCCCCCAGACCCTTCTAGAGGACCCCAGGAACCTTCTGAAAGCCCCCAGACCCTTCTAGAGCACACCAGGACCCTTCTAAAAGCCCCCACACCCTTCTAGAGCACCCCAGGACCCTTCTAAAAGCCTCTAGACCCTTCTAGAGCCCCCCAGGACCTTTCTAAAAGCACCCAGACCCTTCTAGAGGCTCCCCGGACCCTTATAAAAGCACCCAGACCCTTCCAGAGCCTCACAGGTCCATTCTAAACGCCCCCAGACCCTTCTAGAGACCCCCAGGACCCTTCTAAAAGCACCCAGACCCTTCTAGACCCTCCCCGGATGCTTCTAAAAGCCCCCAGACCATTCTAGAGCCCCCTAGGATTATTCAAAATCACCCAGACCCTTCTAGACCTTCCCCGGATCATTCTAAAAGCACCCAGACCCTTCTAGAGCCCCCCAGGATCATTCTAAAAGCCCCCTGACCCTTCTAGAGGCCACCAGGACCCTTCTAAAAGTCCCCAGACCCTTCTAGAGCCCCCCCGGATCATTGTAAAAGACCCCAGACCCTTCTAGAGGCCCCCAGGACTCTTATAAAAGCACCCAGACCCTTCCAGAGCCTCACAGGTCCATTCTAAACGCACCCAGACCCTTCTAGAGCCTCCCAGGCCCCTTCTAAAAGCCCCCAGACCCTTCTAGAGCCCCCCCGGATCATTGTAAAAGACCCCAGACCCTTCTAGAGCCGCCTAGGATCCTTCAAAAAGCATAAAGACCCTTCTAGACCGTCCCCGGATCATTCTAAAAGCACCCAGACCCTTCTAGAGCCCCTCAGGACCCTTCTAAATGCCCCCAGACCCTTCTAGAGAACCCCAGGACCCATCTAAAAGCCCCCAGATCCTTCTAGAGGCCTCCAGGACCCTTCTAAAAGCCCCCAGACCCTTCTAGAGCCCCCCAGGACCATTCTAAAAGACCCCAGACCATTCTAGAGCCCCCCAGGACCCTACTAAAAGCTCCCAGACCCTTCTAGAGCCCCCCAAGACCCTTCTAAAAGCCCCCAGACCCTTCTAGACCCTCCCCGGATCCTTCTAAAAGCCCCCAGACCCTTCTAGATCCTCCCAGGACCTTTCTAAAAGACCCCAGACCTTTCTAGAGGCCCGAGGACCCTTCTAAAAGCACCCAGAACCCTCTAGAGCCAACCAGGACTCTTCTAAAAGCCCCCAGACCCTTCTAGAGCCCCCCAGGACCCTTCTAAAAGACCCCAGACCCTTCTAGAGCCGCCTAGGATCCTTCAAAAAGCATAAAGACCCTTCTAGACCGTCCCCGGATCATTCTAAAAGCCCCCAGACCCTTCTAGAGCCCCTCAGGACCCTTCTAAATGCCCCCAGACCCTTCTAGAGAAGCCCAGGACCCATCTAAAAGCCCCCAGATCCCTCTAGAGGCCCCCAGGACCGTTCTAAAAGCCCCCAGACCATTCTAGAGCCCCCCAGGACCATTCTAAAAGACCCCAGACCATTCTAGAGCCCCCCAGGACCCTACTAAAAGCTCCCAGACCCTTCTAGAGCCCCCCAGGACGCTTCTAAAAGCACCCAGACCCTTCTAGACCCTCCCCGGATCCTTCTAAAAGCCCCCAGACCCTTCTAGATCCTCCCAGGACCTTTCTAAAAGACCCCAGACTTTTCTAGAGGCCCCAGGACCATTCTAAAAGCCCCCAGACCATTCTAGAGCCCCCCAGGACCCTTCTAAAAGCCCCCAGACTTTTCTAGAGCACCCCAGGACCCTTCTAAAAGCCCCCAGACCATACTTGAGCCCCCCAGGAACCTTCTAAAAGCCCCCAGACCCTTCTAGCGGCACCCAGGACCCTTCTACAAGCCCCCAGACCCTTCTAGAGCCCCCCAGGACCCTTCTAAAAGCTCCCAGACCCTTCTAGAGGCCCCCAGGACCCTTCTAAAAGCCCCCAGACCCTTCTAGAGGCCCCCAGGACCCTTCTAAAAGCCCCCAGACCGTTCTAGAGCCACCCAGGACCCTTCTAAAAGCACCCAGACCCTTCTAGAGGCCCCCAGGACCCGTCTAAAAGCCTCTAGACCCTTCTAGAGCCCCCCAGGACCTTTCTAAAATCACCCAGACCCTTCTAGAGGCTCCCCGGACCCTTATAAAAGCAACCCGACCCTTCTAGAGCCTCCCAGTACCCTTCTAAAAGAACCCAGACCCTTCTAGACCCTCCCCGGATCATTCTAAAAGCCCCCAGACCCTTCTAGAGCCACCTAGGATCCTTCAAAAAGCACCCAGACCTTTCTAGACCGTCCCCGGATCATTCTAAAAGCCCCCAGACCCTTCTAGAGCCCCCCAGGATCATTCTAAAAGCCCCCAGACCCTTCTAGAGCCCCCTAGGACCCATCTAAAAGCCCCCAGACCCTTCTAGAGGCCCCTAGGACCCTTCTAAAAGCCCCCAGACCCTTCTAGACCCTCCCCGGATCCTTCGAAAAGCCCCAGACCCTTCTAGAGCCCCCCAGGATCATTCTAAAAGCACCCAGACCCTTCTAGAGCCCCCCAGTACCCTTCTAAAAGCCCCTAGACCCTTCTAGAGCAACCCCGGACCCTTCTAAAAGTCCCTAGACCCTTCTAGAGCACCCCAGGACCTTTCTAAAAGCCCCCACACCCTTCTAGAGCCCCCCCAAACCCTTCTAAAAGACCCCAGACCCTTCTAGAGGACCCCAGGACCCTTCTGAAAGCCAGCAGAACATTCTAGAGTCACCCAGGACCATTCTAAAGGCACCCAGACCCTTCTAGAGCCCCCCAGGACCCTTCTAAAAGAGCTTAGACCCTTCTAGAGACCCCTCAGGACCCTTCTAAAAGAGCTTAGACCCTTCTAGAGACCCTCAGGACCATTCTGAAAGCCCCCAGAACCTTCTAGAGATACCCAGGACCCTTCTGAAAGCTCCCAGACCCTTCTAGAGCCACCCAGGACCTTTCTAAAAGCCCCCAGACCCTTTTAGAGCCTCCCAGGACCCTTCTAAAAACACCCAGACCCTTCTAGAGCATCCGAGGACCCTTCTAAAATTCCCCAGACCCTTCTAGAGCCACCCAGGACCCTTCTGAAATCCCCAGACTCTTCTAGAGCCCCCCAGGACCTTTCTAAATGCCCCCAGACCCTTGTAGAGCCTCTCAGGACCCTTCTAAAAGCACCCAGACCATTCTAGAGCACCCCAGGACCCTTCTAAAAGCGCCCAGACCCTTCTAGAGGACCCCAGGACCCTTCTGAATGCCAGCAGAACATTCTAGAGTCACCCAGGACCATTCTAAAGGCACCCAGACCCTTCTAGAGCCCCCCAGGACCCTTCTGAAAGCCCCCAGAACCTTCTAGAGCCCTCCAGGACCCTTCTAAAAGACCCCAGACCCTTCTAGAGCCCCCCAGGACCATTCTAAATGCCCGCAGACCCTTCTAGAGAATCCGAGGACCCTTCTAAAATTCCCCAGAGGCTTCTAGAGCCCCCCCGGACCCTTCTAAAAGCCCCCAGACCCTTCTAGAGCCCCCCAGGACCATTCTAAAGGCCCCCAGACCATTCTAGACCCTCCCCGGGTCAATCTAAAAGCCCCCAGACCATTCTAGAGGCCCCCAGGACCCTTCTAAAAGCCCCCAGACCATTCTAGAGCCCCCCAGGACCCTTCTAATAGCGACCAGACCCTTCTAGAGAACCCCCAGGACCCTTCTGAAAGCCCACAGAACCTTCTAGAGACCTCCAAGACACTTCTAAAAGCACCCAGACCCTTCTAGAGCACCCCAGGACACTTATAAAAGCCCCCAGACCCTTCTAGAGCCCCTAGGATCCTTCAAAAAGCACCCAGACCTTTCTAGACCGTCCCCGGATCATTCTAAAAGCTCCCAGACCCTTCTAGAGCCGCCCCGGATCATTCTAAAAGCCCCCAGACCCTTCTAGAGCCCCCTAGGACCCATCTAAAAGCCCCCAGACCCTTCTAGAGGCCCCTAGGACCCTTCTAAAAGCCCCCAGACCCTTCTAGACCCTCCCCGGATCCTTCGAAAAGAACCCAGACCCTTCTAGAGCCCCCAGGATCATTCTAAAAGCCCCCAGACCCTTCTAGAGCCCCCCAGTACCCTTCTAAAAGCCCCTAGACCCTTCTAGAGCCCCCCAGGACCCTTCTAAAAGCCCCCAGACCCTTCTAGAGCCCCCCCGGACCCTTCTAAAAGACCCCAGACCCTTCTAGAGGACCCCAGGACCCTTCTGAAAGCCAGCAGAACCTTCTAGAGCCCTCCAGGACCCTTCTAAAAGCACCCAGACCCTTCTAGAGCACCCCAGGACCCTTCTAAAAGCGCCCAGACCCTTCTAGAGACTCCCAGGACCCTTCTGAAAGCCCCCAGAACCTTCTAGAGCCCTCCAGGACCCTTCTAAAAGCACCCAAATACTTCTAGAGCATCCGAGGACCCTTCTAAAATTCCCCAGACCCTTCTAGAGCCCCCCAGGACACTTCTAAAAGCCCCCAGACCATTCTAGAGCCCCACCGGACCCTTCTAAAAGCACCCAGACCCTTCTAGAGCAACCCAGGACCCTTCTAAAAGTACCCAGAACCTTCTAGAGCCCCCCATGACCCATCTACAAGCCCCCAGACCCTTCTAGAGCATCCCAGGACCCTTCTAAAAGCCCCCAGACCATTCTAGAGCACCCCAGGACCCTTCTAAAAGCCCCCAGACCCTTCTAGAGGACCCCAGGAACCTTCTGAAAGCTAGCAGAACATTCTAGAGTCACCCAGGACCCTTCTAAAGGCCCCCAGACCCTTCTAGAGCACCCCAGGACCCTTCTAAAAGCGCCCAGACCCTTCTAGAGACCCCCAGGACCATTCTGAAAGCCCCCAGACCCTTCTAGAGACTCCCAGGACCCTTCTGAAAGCCCCCAGACCCTTCTAGAGACCCCCAGGACCATTCTGAAAGCCCCCAGACGCTTCTAGAGCCTCACAGGAGCCTTCTAAAAGCCCCCAGACACTTCTAGAGCCCGCCCGGACCACTCTAATAGATCCCAGACCCTTCTAGAGGCCCCCAGGATACTTCTAAATGCCCCCAGACCCTTCTAGAGAACTCCGGGACCCTTCTAAAAGTCCCCAGACCCTTCTAGAGCCCCCCAGGACCCTTCTAAAAGCCCCCAGAACCTTCTAGACCCTCCCCGGATCATTCTAAAAGCCCCCAGACCCTTCTAGAGCCCCCCATGACCCTTCTAAAAGCACTCAGACCCTTCTAGAGGGCCCCAGGACCCTTCTAAAAGCACCCAGACCCTTCTAGACCCTCCCAGGACCATTCTAAAAGCCCCCAGACCCTTCTAGACCCCCCCAGGACCCTTCTAAAAGCCCCCAGACCCTTCTAGAGCCCCCCAGGACCCTTCTGAAAGGCCGCAGACACATCTAGACACTCCCCGGATCTTTCTAAAAGACCCCAGACACTTCTAGAGATCCCCAGGAGCATTCTAAAAGCCCCCAGACCCTTCTAGAGCACTCCAGGACCCTTCTAAAAGCCCCCAGACCCTTCTAGAGCCCCCCAGGGCCCCTCTTAAGGCACCCCGTCTTCTAGGACACCCCAGGACCCTTCTTAAAGTCCCCAGACCATTCTAGAGCACCCCAGGACCCTTCTAAAAGCCCCCAGACCCTTCTAGAGCCCCCACGGACCCTTCTAAAAGCCTCCAGACCCTTCTAGAGGACCCCTGGACCCTTCTGAAAGACCCCAGAACCTTCTAGAGCATCCCAGGACAGTTCTAAAAGCCCCCAGACCCTTCTAGAGCATCCCAGGACAGTTCTAAAAGCACCCAGACCCTTCTAGAGCCTCCCAGGACCCTTCTAAAAGCTCCCAGACCCTTCTAGAGACCCCCAGGACTCTTCTAAAAGCCCCCAGACCTATCTAGAGCCACCCAGGACGCTTCTAAAAGCCCCCAGACCCTTCTAGAGACCTCCAGGACCCTTCTAAAAGCCCCCAGACCCTTCTAGAGCCCCCCAGGACCCTTCTAAAAGCCCCCAGACCCTTCTAGAGCACCCCAGGACCCTTCTAAAAGCCCCCAGACCCTTCTTGAGCCCCCCAGGACCCTTCTAAAAGCCCCCAAATCCTTCTAGCGGCACCCAGGACCCTTCTACAAGCCCCCAGACCCTTCTAGAGCCCCCCAGAACCCTTCTAAAAGCTCCCAGAACTTTCTAGAGGACACCAGGACCCTTCTAAAAGCCCCCAGACCCTTCTAGAGCCCCCCAGGACCCTTCTACAAGCCCCCAGACCCTTCTAAAGCCACCCAGGACCCTTCTAAAAGCACCCAGACCCTTCTAGAGGCACCCAGGACCCGTCTAAAAGCCTCTAGACCCTTCTAGAGCCCCCCAGGACCCTTCGACAAGCCCCCAGACCCTTCTAGAGGCTCCCCGGACCCTTATAAAAGCACCCCGACCCTTCTAGAGCCTCCCAGTACCCTTCTAAAAGCAACCAGACCCTTCTAGAGAACTCCAGGACCCTTCTAAAAGCCCCCAGACCCTTCTAGACCCTCCCCGGATCCTTCTAAAAGCCCCCAGACCCTTCTAGAGCCACCTAGGATCCTTCAAAAAGCACCCAGACCTTTCTAGACCGTCCCCGGATCATTCTAAAAGCCCCCAGACCCTTCTAGAGACCCCCAGGATCATTCTAAAAGCCCCCAGACCCTTCTAGAGCCACCCAGGATCATTCCAAAAGCCCCCAGACCCTTCTAGAGCCCCCTAGACCCATCTAAAAGCCCCCAGACCCTTCTAGAGTCCCCTAGGACACTTCTAAAAGCCTCCAGACCCTTCTAGACCCTCCCCGGATCCTTCGAAAAGACCCCAGACCCTTCTAGAGCCCCCCAGGATCATTCTAAAAGCACCCAGACACTTCTAGAGCCCCCCAGTACCCTTCTAAAAGCCCCTAGACCCTTCTAGAGCCCCCCAGGACCCTTCTAAATGCCCCCAGACCCTTCAAGAGGCACCCAGAACCCTTCCAAAAGCACCCAGACCATTCTAGAGCCTCCCAGGACCATTCTAAAAGCCCCCAGACCCTTCTAGACCTCCCCAGGACCCTTCTAAAAGCCCCCAGACCCTTCTAGAGCCCCCCAGGACCCTTCTAAAAGCTCCCAGACACTTCTAGAGCCCCCCAGGCCTCCTCTTAAGGCACCCCGTCCCTTCTAGAGCACCCCAGGACCCTTCTAAAAGTCCCCAGACCTTTCTAGAGCACCCCAGGACCCGTCTAAAAGCCCCCAGACCATTCTAGAGCACCCCCGGACCCTTCTAAAAGCCTCCAGACCCTAATAGAGGCCCCCTGGACCTTTCTGAAAGCACCCAGACCCTTCTAGAGCCCCCCAGGACCCTTCTAAAAGCACCCAGACCCTTCTACAGCATCCCAGGACCATTCTAAAAGCCCCCAGACCCTTCTAGAGCCTCCCAGGATCCTTCTAAAAGTCCCCAGACTCTTCTAGATCCTCCCAGGACCCTTCTAAAAGCCCCCAGACCATTCTAGAGCCACCCAGGACCCTTCTAAAAGCCCCCAGACCCTTCTAGAGCATCCCAGGACCCTTCTAAAAGCACCCAGACCATTCTAGAGCACCCCAGGACCCTTCTAAAAGACCCCAGACCCTTCTAGAGCCTACCAGGACCTTTCTACAAGCACCCAGACCCTTCTAGATCCCCCAAGGACCCTTCTAAAAGCCCCCAGACCCTTCTAGAGGCCCCCAGGATCCTTCTAAAAGCCACCAGACCCTTCTAGAGCCCCCCCAGGACCATTCTACAAGCCCCCAGACCCTTCTAGAGCCCCCCATGGCCCTTCTACAAGCCCCCAGACCAATCTAGATCCACCCAGGACCCTTCTAAAAGCCCCCAGACCCTTCTAGAGGCCCCCAGGACTCGTCTAAAAGCATCTAGACCCTTCTAGAGCCCCCCAGGACCTTTCTAAAAGCACCCAGACCCTTCTAGAGGCTCCCGGTCCCTTATAAAAGCACCCAGACCCTTCTAGAGCCTCCCAGGACCCTTCTAAAAGCCCCAGACCCTTCTAGAGACCCCCAGGACCCTTCTAAAAGCCCCAGACCCTTCTAGACACTCCCCGGATCCTTCTAAACGCCCTCAGACCCTTCTAGAGCCCCCTAGGATCCTTCAAAAAGCACCCAGACCCTTCTAGACCGTTCCCGGATCATTCTAAAAGCCCCCAGACCCTCCTAGAGCCCCCCAGGACCCTTCTAAAAGCACCCTGACCCTTCTAGAGCCCCCTATGACCCATCTAAATGCCCCCAGACCCTTCTAGAGGCCCCCAGGACCCTTCTAAAAGCCCCCAGACCCTTCTAGACCCTCCCCGGATCCTTCTAAAAAACCCCAGACCATTCTAGAGCCTCCCAGGACCATTCTAAAGCCCTCAGACCCTTCTAGAGGACACCAGGACCCTTCTAAAAGCCCCCAGACACTTCTAGAGCCCCCAGGACCCTTCTAAAAGCCTACAGAACCTTCTAGAGCCCCCCAGGACCCTTCTAAAAGCCCCCAGACCAATCTAGAGGTCCCCAGGGTCCTCTTAAGGCACCCCGTCCATTCTAGAGCACCCAGGACCCTTCTAAAGGCACCCAGACCCTTCTAGAGACACCCAGGACCCTTCTGAAAGCCCCAGAACCTTCTAGAGCCCTCCAGGACCCTTCTAAAAGCCCCCAGACCCATCTAGAGAATCCGAGGACCCTTCTAAAATTCCCCAGACCCTTCTAGAGCCCCCCGGACCCTTCTAAAAGCCCCAGACCCTTCTAGAGCCCCCCAGGACCTTTCTAAAATCACCCAGACCCTTCTAGAGGCTCCCAGGACCCTTCTAAAAGCACCAGACCCATCTAGATCCTCCCAGGACCTTTCTAAAAGACCCCAGACCCTTCTAGAGCATCCCAGACCCTTCTAAAAGCCCCCAGACCATTCTAGAGCACACAGGACCCTTCTAAAAGCCCCCAGACCCTTCTAGAGCCCCCCAGGACCCTTCTAAAAGCCCCCAGACCCTTCTAGAGGAACCCAGGACCCTTCTGAAAGCCAGCAGAACATTCTAGAGTCACCCAGGACCATTCTAAAGGCACCCAGACCCTTCTAGAGCCCTCCAGGACCCTTCTAAAAGCCCCAGACCCTTCTAGAGACCCCAGGACCCTTCTGAAAGCCCAGAAC